>JAJOOE010001331.1:0-23822 GCA_036250405.1 Solanum raphanifolium | reverse complement strand
TAGTAAGTAAACACCTCCACCTTTCAAGTGGATCAACAATTCAAGCACAATTCTACATTAACATGAAATTAGGTCAAACTTTCCCTTTCAAGGCTATGGTCACAATTCCTCAATTCACCAAAACTTCACCATAATTAGACATAGATGATGATACAAATCGATAATCTAAATCAATCTAGCCATAAATCCATCAACATGTATTCATAATCAACAAACCCACTTCACAAGGCACAATTTAAAAATTGATAGAAATCATGGGTTCATAGAGTATTTTCATCTTAAATCATCAATTAAGCATCAATATAATCATAGTTTATCATTGGAAAACGTTTGATGCAAGAACCCATGAGATTCAGTAAAAACCTAGGATTTTTCACGAAACTTGAAAACTTAGAAACTTCTTTGAAATTGACTCTAGGGTGAAAACTAATCCTAGATGAAGGATCACCATACCTTATACTTGAGGAATCCCATGAAATTGAAGAACAAACACCTTGAAATCCCCAACCCTAGCTTTCTCTTGACCTTGATCTCCAATGGAGTTTCTAGAGAGAACTTTTAGGAGGGAAGGGTTTTGTTTTTGGGGAAAAATGAATAATGAATTCTAAAATATATTTCTAATGTTTTAATACTCTTAAAATACCTTAAATCACTTAAAATAACCGTCCACACATTAATTGGGACTTGGGGTGAATTGGTAAATTCACCCCTAAGTTGGCCGTGTCACTTGACAACAACACTATGGCCATTCACGCCCTAGACTCATGGACCGTGAGTCCATTCACGGACCGTGCTGTTGGTTCGTGGTCTGGGGTTGTGGCATGGTTTGGAGGGGCCTGACCTACGGAGGCCATCCACGGGGCGTGGATGGACCTATGAGGCGTGGAACCCTTTCGTAGGTCACCCAATTTTGGCCAACTTTGGCCATTTGGGGCAGCCTTGGGGTTAGACTCAGGGTCCTCCTCAAGGACCCTTAGGGTTGTCCTTGGGGAGTCGTACCTTGACGTTGGACCCCTAAACCCCTCAACCAAGGCTTGGAACAACATGAAACACCATCAAGACTCAAGACAACCACAAACGCACACACGTTAGGCTCTAGTTTCACTAGTTCGTTTTTAGGGTCGTTACATTATCCCCCACTTAGGAACTTTCGTCCTCGAATGACACTTTAAACACATTAAGGGGTAACGACTCAAGACTAGCAGCCCACAATCATGCATGCAACATCAATATAAATGCATAAACATAGGAGGAAACATCGACTCCACATCAATAAGCTCAAAACACAACAAGAAGGTAGGAACTACATCTACATACTCATTATGCATCAAAACATCTCATTTCTCATTTCATTGGAGGAACTTCCTTCTCCAAATCACATCATTCTCATTACAACATTAATAGGCACATTATGAAATTTTCTCATAAAAGCACATTTAGGCATGCTCAACAAGTCAACTCATGAAACATTTAGGCAACTCATCATAGATGCATATTAACATGAGGAACACAATTTGAAAACTCATTTTTCTCATTTAAACAAGAATTCAACTAGAACATACACAACACAAGGAGACCATGGAAACTTAATATCACACATGACTCCAAAACATGAAACAAGCTACAAGGATCTCTTGGTCATAAGCTTGAATAAGAATAGAAGGAAAAGAGATAAGGATATCAACACTCTCAACAACCTTACTATTCACAAACCATCCCCCACTTAGGAGAAAACCTAACTAAGGCTATCATGAAGCAACATAAGGATCTCATCACCACAAAAGGAACTGTAACTTACTGGTACCTTCATCCAGATTAGCTCCTTTGTCCTTATTAGCTTGAAGCACATAGAAACGGTTCTTCTTTGGAGCATTGGGATCCGGGCCATCATAAAGAGCTTGTTTGGCCTCCCTTCCTCTAGTTGTAAGAGTAGGATAATTTCTCACTTGATGATCACTTTTTCCACACCCATAGCACCCACTAGTATCGTGTAGGCACTTCCCATGATGCCTCTTCCCATAAGTGGCACAAAGAGGCTTAGAAAATTGAGATCCACTACCTTTCTCCTCATTAGCCTTAGGAGCACTTGAAGAATCTTGGTTAGGAGCTATCTTCTTGAACCTAGGTTGACCTTGCTCATCGGATCTACCCCTCTTCAAATCCCTATTCACCTTCTTAAGTTTGCACTCCTCAATAGATTGAGCATACACAACAAGTCTAGAGATATTAATATCATCATGGAGCATTGCCGTACGACACTCTTCCTTAACTAGGTCAGATACACCGGTAACAAATCTACTCATCTCATCTCTAGGGTTAGACACCAATGATGGAGCATACTTAGATAATAGGGTAAAGTTCAAGGAATACTCCTCCACACTCATGTTACTTTGCCTAAGGTTTAAAAACTCCTCAACCTTACACTCCCTCTTCTCACGGGGAAAGTACTTACCAAGGAAAGCTCCCTTAAACTCCTCCCATTCTATAGGACCCGCTTCAACCGGCCTATTGGCTTTCCATTGAGTGAACCACACTTGGGCCACATCTTTCAATTGGTAGGAAGCCAACTCCGCCTTCTCCCTAGAAGTTACTCCAATAACATCTACTATCTTATAAACTTCATCCAAGAATTCTTGGGGATCTTCTCCCACTTTAGAGCCAAGAAAAATATGAGGATTCATCCTCACAAAGTCTCTCAATCTTGAGGCCATGGCACTCTCATTAGCATTCACCCTAGGCCCCATACCCTATTCGCTTGAGCCGTCATGGCTCGGGTTTGGGCTAGCAAAGCCATCCTAATCTCTTCATTAGTCATGGCCGGGGGAACCACCGGAACTTCATTCTCTTGAGGCACTTGGTCACCTTGAAGACCTTGATCACCTTAGGAAGGAACTCTCTCATTAACCACTTCCTCTTCCACTCTCCTTGCGGGAGTCCTTCTTGTATTCATATCATATAAACACAAGAGAAGGATTAGGAAAAGGACAGTTATAGAACTTCACTCTAAGGCACAACTTCAAGAATATGCAAGAAGTGTAACTTTCTATTGTCCTATAACCTCTCGCTCATAGCTGTGTCGCAACTCACACCGATGAACAAGACTCTACTAGACGTGGCTTGTGAGACATTGATCCTAAAACCATTTCCAAAATAATATGCTCTGATACCAAGTTTGTCACGACCTGAGAGCACCTTCTAGTTGTAACACGGCGTACTCGACCCCGAAGAGGTCTAATACAAGCCTCTTAGCATTCATTACATTCAACATATAGAAATAGTGTGGAATAAAAACTTATTTAAAACCAAACTATCAAAATCTCATTTATAAAGCAGCGGAATACTAAGTCTCACATGGCCATCTTAGACAAGCTTTAACAAGATAGGGTCACGGCCCTTTACAATCGAAGTATAGACAAAAGTCTTAAAACATAAGAACTAGAAACAATAAAAGTCCTTGTCCTCGACATATGAGGACATACCAAAAGAGGTCTTGAGAGAACTCTAATCCCAAGGTTCACTAGAGAATGCAATCACTTGCCGATACCTACACTTGTAGTAAAAATAAGAGAAATATGGGTTAGCACACAAAATTGTACCAAGTATGATGACCATGCAAAAACATGCTTTAAAAGGAACATTTTGTTGAAAGTCATGCTTTATGTCATTTTTGTAAAATTTCATGAAACATTGATACATGAGGCATAATATAAGTCATAACCAACATACAAATTCACATAATTCACATTTTAGCAAGATCATGTATAACCCTTTACGTTCACCTTGAGCCTCCACCTTAGTAACACTCAAGCTATGCCTTGTGCAATGTATGGATAGCGTCCCATACAACCACCCACACTAAGGCACCACCTTGAGGTCACCAAAAGTGAACTTACCATTCATCCTTCTCACCTTTACACAATAGATCATACAAGTCACATAAACATCACATGAATCACATGAATCACATGAATCACATCATCACATTAAGACCAACATCTAAGACAACTCTAAGTCATACTTGTGCAATGTGCAAGTAGCATCCCATGCTACTACCTCACACTAACTACTCCTTTGAAGTCACCATAGACAAGGCACATTCATATACAATAAGATATGACAAGGAAATAACTCATAATACAATCCAAGTACATCATGCATCTTTACATCTAAGCATTTGAGCCAACATTCTTCATTAGGTTTATTTAGGACACATTCATGCATTTAGAGGACTTCATACATTTAGTCATTTAAGACTTAGAGAACTAACTATAGCCCTTTCGAAGCCTACTCGTGCAATGTATAGATAGCATCCCATACTACTACCTACATTTTGTAATACCTATCAAGAAACTATAGTGCACATCTCACATGATAGGAATAAGCGTTTAACCGACATAGACCATGAGAGCTAGATCATAGATTCCGATGTACTATCCCACATTGTAAGGGTTGGTCTACTCGCCTAAGGTAAACCGTTTAACATTAGCTCGGATGGAATCCGCTAGCTAATATCCTATGTGGGAACATAGTTATGGGATAGGAAGATGTTCATTGGAACCCTAACTTAACATTGGGAGAGTTTCCATCTAACCATATCCAATCGGTGCTTAGCCTACATTCCCATAGATTATTTTATTCATATTATATTAGTGTATTGGGGAGGAATGCCATAGGCCTATCGACCCATGATACATCATTACCAAGGAAGGAATGCTATAAGCTTATTGATCCATGGTACATTCAAGGATAGCTCTAGGGTCCATATGAAATGAATGCTATAAGCCTATCGATTCATGTTCCCTCATTACATTCTTATGCTTATGAAAGATATGCCTCTAGCCTATCAATTAATGGTACATTGACTCATTACGAAAGGAATGCCACTAGCCTATCGATTCTAGAGTCTTCATTACATTAGATTATTTATGTAAAGAATGCATAATGCCTATCAATTCTTAGTCATCAAGTCAAGACACATTCATCACTCATATATGAAAGGAATGTCGTAGCCTATCGATTCATATTCATCAAGTCAAGACACATTCATTATATAAGAAAATGATGCATAATGCCTCTAGATTCAACATTCACATTATAGGAACCCTTCATATTCCATAATTTTCGGTCATGAGTGTCAAATTGAGAAATAGCCTTTCAATACTAATACAAATACCTTGAATACAAGATCATCATTCTATCATTGAATCACATGTAAATCTTCACATTATACAACATCATGATACTACTTCAATTCATCATACTATGCCTTCAAGGCCATTATTACAATGTACATAGTAAGTAAACACCTCCACCTTTCAAGTGGATCAACAATTCAAGCACAATTCTACATTAACATGAAATTAGGTCAAACTTTCCCTTTCAAGGCTATGATCACAATTCCTCAATTCACCAAAACTTCACCATAATTAGACATAGATGATGATACAAATCGATAATCTAAATCAATCTAGCCATAAATCCATCAACATTCATTCATAATCAACAAACCCACTTCATAAGGCACAATTTAGAAATTGCGAGAAATCATGGGTTCATAGAGTATTTTCATCTTAAATCATCAATTAAACATCAATATATTCATATTTTATCATTTGAAAACATTTGATACAAGAACCTATGAGATTGAATAAAAACCTAGAGTTTTTTGTGAAACTTGAAAACTTAGAAACTTCTTTGAAATTGAATCTAGGGTGAAAACTAACCCTATATGAAAGATAACCATACCTTATACTTGAAGAATCCCACGAAATTGAAGAACAAACACCTTGAAATCCCCAACCCTACCTTTTTCTTGACCTTGATCTCCAATGTAGTTTCTAGAGAGAACTTTTAGTAGGGAAGGGTTTTGTTTTTGGGGAAAAATGAATAATGAGTTTTAAAATAGCTTTCTAATGTTTTAAGAATCTTAAAATACCTTAAAACACTTAAAATAACCGTCCACACATTAATTGGGACTTGGGGTGAATTGGTAAATCCACCCCTAAGTTGGCCGTGTTACTTGACAGCAACACAGTGGCCATTCACGCCCTAGACTCACGGACGATGCTGTTGGTCCGTGGTCTGTGGCTTTGGCATGCCTTGGAGTGGCTTAACCTACAGAGTCTATCCACGGGGTGTGGACCCCTTCCGTAGGTCACCCAATTTTGGCCAACTTTGGCTATTTGGGGTAGCCTTGGGGTTAGACTTAGGTTCCTTCTCAAGGACCCTTAGGGTGTTCCTTGGGGACTCGTACCTTGACGTTGGACCTCTAAACCCCTCAACCAAGGCTTGGAACAACATAAATCACCATTAAGTCTCAAGACAACCACAAACACACACACGTTAGGCTCTAGTTTCACTAGTTCATTTTTAGGATTGGTACAAGATCATTGGGTCCAATTTGACTGTTTTTAAGAGTTATCTACAATCAATTACTAAATCTAGAATTTTGATAGTATTGTTAGAGGGTTTGTATGCTGGGACATATCCCTCGATGAGTATCTGAAAATATCAAATTTTTATAACTTAAGCTAATGCAAATTTTTGTTGTGAGATGGAGATGTTGATAAGAACTATGATATTTGGGTATTATGAGTGTTTGTAGGTTGGTTCAGTTTCATTTTTAATTGTAGCAAGGATTGATTTAGAATTTTATCATGCTTATGTGAGAAAGGATTTGTCCTGATGATTGTGTCACGGTCCTTGATAACATGTTGCAGGAGTGTGTGAGATCAAATTTGGTGGTTATTGGGAATAACTTTGTTATTATTTAAGTTTACATACTACAATATTTATTACTTGAGTATTGTAATGACTTCATTGAGGCAGTGTATGAGAGGATGCATAGGTATTCAATTGGTTGGATTGAGGCTGAAAATGTGAAACCTTTAGGGGTTGATTTGGTGATGAGATTCGGCAAGAAGGGAAAGCTTAGTCCTCGATACATGGGGCCATTTGAGATTTTGACTGTGTAGGGCTAGTGGCCTATAGATTGGCTTTACCTCCTAACTTATCGGGAGTTCATGTGTCCATGTTGAAGAGATATCATGCTGATGGGGATTACATCATAAAATGAGACTCAGTTGTGTTAGACAAAGACCCTTAGTATGAGGAGGAATCAATTGCAATTCTAGATCGTGATGTCCGGAAGCTGAGGACCAAGGAGATTAAGTCCGTGAAGTTCAATGGAAGCATCGTTCAGTTGATGAAGCCACTTGGGAAACCGAGAGGGACATGCGAGACAAGTATCCCCAGTTATTCGATGAAATTGATACTATTCTACCCATACTTTAGGCAGTCTTTCCTAGTTGATCACTCGGTGATGAGTGATGGGTAAATTGGTATCTATTGTAATGACCTGATTCTGTCATTAGGGAAAAACCAATGGGGAAAGAATTGGAGCCAGAAAACTTTTGGGTAGTAACTTGGAAATTCCTAGCCTAGTCCAGATTTTGATGAAATCAAAGTCAGTGGGGTCTAGGGAAATCTGGTAATGAATGAGAATCTAATTATGAATTTGATCACATTAGTAGATAGCTAAGACGTAAAGGAACCTGTTCGACTTTATGGAATCGAATTCGGGCGAGTGGAACTCCCGAAACTGATCTTAGCGTGAACATGTTGTTTTTGAATGTCATGGGTTGAAGGTGTGTTGTGAAATGAGGGTTTGAGACTCTAATTCTGACGTTCTCTCTTTGCGCAAGTCGCCAGAGCGAGATTAGTGCTGCTAGAGTGGGGCCGCTGTAGCGGGACAGTCACAACTTAAGTCGAAAATAAACCTCAAAAACGTCATTATTTTGCAAACTTCATTCTTAAGAGTTAGGAGACGACCCCAGGCAATTTCTTGATAATTTTCCACGACTTTTGGTGCTAAAGGTAAATATTTTACTCCCCTAATCAATTTTTTGTCGAATGTACATTGTGATTGTGATTGTGGCTTGCTGAATGGATCAAGTCACGTTCCGACACACTAACTGGGATCGGATGTCACATACCGAAATACATATTGAATCAGTTGTCCCGTTCCAACACACTAACTTGGATCGGGTGCCACGTTCCAGCGCACATATGGGATCGGATGTCACGTTCGACACACTGATTGGGATCGGGTGTCACGTTCTGGCACACTAACAGTTTGAGTATGGGTTCCATGAGAGGACCATTGAATTAGGTTCCATGAGAGGACCATTGACATGTCATATATACTTGTTATTGAGAATGTGGAATTGTACATTGCTCCAGAATTGATAACTGAAATATATATATATTCTGTATATGCCTGTTTTACTTTATTGTGACTGCTTATATATGTTTCGCTTACTGGAATAGCCGCGTGATCCTACCAGTACATTATGGTTGTGTATTGATACTGCACTTGCTCGTTCTTTGTTGAGTACAGGGAATCTTCAGGCGGCTATTGATAGACCTCAGCTAGGAGATCAGTGATCTAGATCGAATTCAAGGGTGAGCCAGTTCTACCAGGCTACGATGAGTTCTCCTTTTGTTTAGTCCATTTTCTTCGGACTTAGACTAGTACTTTAGATATTCATTGGTTTAGTTTCGGGGTTGTACCCTTTTTTTTTAGACTTGATGAACTTTAGAGTTTTGGTACATTGACTTTGAGGTTCTAGGCATTGTTTTCCGCAATAGTTGTTAGTCGTTTATTAAAATTTCGGAGTTTATGGGAACTCGTATTTCTTAGGTCATTTAAACCTGCTTCCGTATCTTTAAATGCATAATTTTTGGTTAAGTTGCTTAGTTGGGTTGTAGTATCGGTTCTCCCACCAGAGGGTTAGTGTGGGTGCCAATCACGACGGTCTGGGTCGTGACAGGAAGTATCACTTAATTTGTGATATAACTCAAAAGGGTGATATAAGAGTTTTGAAGATTGAATTGAAAAACAATTTGGCAGATCCATTTACCAAAGGCTAACCTCAGAAGTCTTTTGATATGCATGTGGATGAAATGGGTGTTAAAATTGTACATGCATGGTTATAAGTCTAAGTGAGAGATTGTTGGGATATACTATTAACCATATGGTTGAGTTATAGTATTAATTTTAATCCTTTGTAAAGACTTTACATTTTATGTTAATTATTACAATAAAATCTTTGTTTGAATAGATCATTGTGCTTATATGTGTGTCCATTAATTATATAGTAGATGATTTTTGGATATGGAGTAGTTTAACTCATACACGGAAGATTAAAATTGTCGGTTCTTATAAGTTATAAATTAAATGTTCATAATCAAAGATGAAGTTAGACAAACATCTTGATGATTGTAACACAAGATTAAATATAAGTCAATATTATTTGTGGGAATGGTAAAATTCCAACTTCTTGTATTAGTACATTTTATATGTATTGAACGGACCAAATTGAGATATGTATTTAGGTTCTGAATTTCAATAAATAATATCTCTAGTCCATTACATGAGCTTATACTCTTAATCTTGATGTAGTTATGATGATCTGTGTAGTTTGCTTTATTATTTTAATCTATTAAATGGTGAGACTCTATGATGAGTCAAAATATTCCTAATGGATTAGATAATAACAAATTACATTCGTGAAATAATAATTAGTTGATAGAATCATATCTCATATATGTGGAAGAAGACACCCATTTATGGTTGCTTATAAGTAGTCACGTGAAAACCTTGCAGGTGCATTGTATATGTAGATTCGTCACGTGAATTAATTGAAGTATAAAGATAAAGGATTAAATTAATCAATGGATTAAATTTTTCAGAAGTTTGATTTAATTGATTGGTGTCGGTAATTCTAACATGGGGAGTTAAATAAGTTGTAACGGTAAAAATTTGAAATTAAATAGAGGAGTGCAGCTACAGATTTTTACTGGTACAATCTGTGATTTATTATGATATGGTTAATTCATGCTTTTACGAATTAAATATTGTAATTGGAAGCCTGTGCTAATAAATTTATGGTTCCTATTATGCCTGATTAATTGATCGAGTTCGGAAAAGAAAAGGATTGCTAGTATTATTTTTTTTAGTTTAGGAATAAATCGTTTTTGACTTTTATTAGTTCAAAAGAGAAAAAAAACTTTTTATTTCCTTAATAGAAGAAAGAGCAAAACTACTGGGTTTCTTTGTTTCCTTACAAGATGAAAGAAGCAAATAATAGTGTTCAATGGGTATTACTGTCTATTGATGGTGAATGACTATTGAATTCCTTTGGTGTTTAATGACTTTTTAAATACACTTAATGGCATTTAGTGGTTGTTGATAACTATTGATCATGGTTGTTGGATACTCTCAACGGTGTCAAAATACACTTAATGGTATTTAATGGTTGTTGATGACTATTGATCATGATTGTTGGATACACTAAGCACTGTCTAAATACACTTGAAGGTATTTAATGACTATTAATGACTAGAAACATTTCATCTTTCAAACCTTTCCATTCTACTGAAAAGTATAAATAGGTGTGGTGGTTCTCAAGGAAAGATCATCCTTTTTCTAAAAATTTTCTTGCCCACACAAGACTTGATTGAGAGAGTTAGCAAGAAATTAGTAGAAGGCTGCAATCTTGGAGTCCCAGTCCCTGAACGAGTTGTGTGAATGCTACAAAAGGTTAGAGTTTCACAATTTATTTAGTTTACATTATTATGCTATTATGTTAATTTGTGATTCTCAATAATGCTTCCGCTGTGCATATTCTAACAATTGGTATTAGAGCCTTCTTACATATAACTAATAATGTAATAACCGCCCATAATTTCGATACATGTTTGATTAAATATGTGTATATCATGTTGTTCTTTTGATAAACAAATTTTATTGTTTGAAAAAAAAATCATTTTTGATATTCAAGAGTTTAAGGGTTCATCCCTACTTCTTAGAAATGATTTTTACAGTTAATATATGAGTTTATATGTTGACATAGGTCCTCTTCCCCATCGAATAAACTTGTATATTTGATACTGTTATGTTTGCCTTTTGATTTGATGACTTGTTTTAACTTTCCAACTAAGTTGCATGTTGAATCAATGAACAAAAGACAATGTATATACCTGACTATACTTCACAAATTACTCTCTAACTGAGTTGGACTTGTCTTGTTTAAGTGGTACTATATATATGAGCTTGCTCATATATTTGCTTAAATAGTTAACTTTCCCTA
The DNA here is from genome assembly GCA_036250405.1 of Solanum raphanifolium. Taxonomy (NCBI): domain Eukaryota; kingdom Viridiplantae; phylum Streptophyta; class Magnoliopsida; order Solanales; family Solanaceae; genus Solanum; species Solanum raphanifolium. The sequence continues at coordinate 12,669 of JAJOOE010001331.1, read as the reverse complement.
TCGATTCTAACTGTTCATTAGCATGATTATATGCGTCATGTTTTTTTTTTAAAAATAAAGCATATGTTACTAATGATCTGTTTTAAATATCTCTTAGATTAACTACGTCTCACTTCAATCCTCTGTCCTCTATCTTGAATCTAAATGTAACACCCTGTATCCTAGACAGACCAGAATGCAGATTTCAGAAGTTGCAGGTGCCAATGACTGGCACTACCCATAGACCGTAGGGTGACCCATGGACCATAGGTGGGGTCCGTAGATGGCCACCTACAACCCTTCCCAGAAATAGTCCAAAAAAATGTCTAAGGTCGACCCACGACCGGACCCACAAACTGTAGTTCAGACCATGGGCCGTGGTCCTGGTCTGTGGATTGAAACCCCAAACTTCCATTCTCTGAAGCCAGTCGACGGTTGACAGGATGGACCGTGGGTCAGTCCACGGACCGTCATTCAGTCCGTTGGTTGGACCCGACAAATTTTAAGTTAGGGGTCGTTTGGTCTTTTCCCTATGCGTTGAACCCCTAAACTACATCGTTTAACCCCTAAACTACGTAGTTTTTGTCAGTTTTAGCCTAGCAACTAAATTAGAAACTACCCTAGTCAATTCATTCTCCAAAATTCATCCAATTAGAACGAAAAGAGGAGAAAGTAGTCGAGCAACCCTAGTCCAAGAACGCAACAAAGTTTTGTCTGTTCCATTCGCGAAATCGAAATATTTCTCCATGAAATTCGTCACTAGGTATGTGGGATTTCACTAGTGGGTTCCTTTCGCCCATTAGGTCCCTATAATTCAGGTAGATTCTTGATTCCCTTCATTATGTTTAGACCTAGGGTTTCTAGAACTCCAGATTATTGTTGTGATTTACCTGGTAGATTAATCCCAATCATATTATCATGTTTTCATAACTATGTTGCTCAATCCTTGCATGAAATTCAGAACCCTAGTTGTGTAGATTTGTTTAGTTCATGAATTACGCTTGCGAGGTCAGTTTATTCAGTTATACATGCCCCAATTAAGAATGTTTCATTATTAGTATATTAATGTTGCATTTTTAGTTAGCATGTCAGTATTTTTGAGCTATTAAGTATTAGAGAATTTAGTTATAATGTGTTACTTAGATAATCAGTTGGGAGTAGGCTTAATACAGAGTTGGACTAGGGTCAGTCACACACTCACCCTCACAGTCCCAGAACTATGTGCCCCATAGGTTTGTAATTCCCCTCTGTGGGCATCATATTTAATGATCACGCCAGTCATGCCTTTATACCCTTGAAAAGGTATATTGGGTCCTCTCGATGGGGCGTATACATAGGACTCCAAATTTAGCTCATTTAGTTTTTTGTCGGTTATTAGTAGCTCCCATGGTCAGATTCTAGTGTCTTGACCAGGTGATCAGTTACAGTTCAATATTTAGTCTCAGCATGTCATCTGCTTGGTCATTGTATTCAATTAGTTCAACATTCAGTATATTTCAGTATTTACTTCATGTTCAGATTATATCATTGCTCCTATTGCTTTATTCAGTTACGTATATGTTATTCAGCTTATCCTACCCTTCATGCTCAGTACCTTTCAAGTACTGACGCATACTCTGCGCTACATCTTCTCTTGATGTAGGTTCAGGTCTTCAACATTCAGATCACGCATAAATCGAGTCCCAATCTTTAGTTCAGCAACATCAGTGGTGAGTCCTCATTCTTTGAGGATGTTTGACATGTTATCCTTCTATTTTTAGTCTTTCAGTTTTAGTTTTGCTAGAAGTTAGCTGTGGGCATGTCCCAGCAGCTCTAGTCAGTTAGAGGTTTTATTTCAGACATAGTACTAGATTCAACTTTAGTTTTGAGTTTGATCTTTCAGTTGTTAGTAAAGTCACAGTTTCTTTATATTCAGAAAGTATTGAGTATTCCCCATCTTTCAGTTATCTCATGATTTAGCTTCCACATTAGTTTATCTTTTCATAGATTTGTTCACTTGCTTATGATATGCCAGCTCAGGGTTAGCTTGGGGTCACTCGTGTTCCTAGGTCCTGTGTCTACGCCCTGGGGTAGCTTCGGGGCGTGACAAACTTGGTATCAGTGCGTTAGGTTTAAGTGTCCTAGGATGTTTGAAAAGCCGCACTAAGTAGGGGCATTTTCATGGGTGTGAAGTGCACCACATCTATTGAGAGGGAGGCTACGAAGTATTTTAGGAAAAACTTCACTTTCTTTGCTCTTCTTATCGTGCGTAAGGTATGAACCAACTTCTCGCTTCTAACTCGTCGTTATGCATTTCAGATCATGCCTCTTCATAGAGCTTATGCAAGGAATGCGAATGCCCGCAACGCTAACGCAACTCCTCTAGTCCCAGATTAGGAAGTTTCGAATGCAGAGTTTCGTAATGCGATTCAGCTTTTGGCTCAGAGTGTGACTAACTAGAACAATCAGTAGGTTCCAGTTACTGCAAATGCTAGTGGTGGATCAGTGGAAGGTAGGGTTCTTGATTTCGTTATGACGAATCCGCCTGAGTTTCTAGGGTCGCAAGTTGGTGAAGACCCACAATACTTCATTGATGATGTCAAAAAAATCTTTGGAGTGATGCAAGTGACTGGAAATGATAGGGTAGAGTTGGCGTAATATCAGCTTAAGGATGTGGCTCACATATGGTTCACGCAGTGGAAAGAAAATAGGGGTGGGAATGCAGCTCCTGTGACTTGGGAGTGTTTTACCGGAGCTTTTCTGGACATGTTCTTTCTGAGAGAGTTGAGAGAGGCAAAAACTCAAGAATTCATGAATTTGAGGCAAGGTTTTATGTCAGTCCAAGAGTATGGACTTAAGTTCACCCAGCTCTCCAGGTATGCTCCACACATGGTTGCTAATTCGAGGGCGCAAATGAGTAAGTTCCTATTTGCGGTATCTAACTTGGTAAAGACAGAGTGCAAAAATGATATGTTGTTGGATGATATGAACATCTCTAGGCTCATGACTCATGCTCAACAGGTTGAGGGAGATAAGCTTAGGGAAATGGATAAGGACAACAAGAAGGCTAGGACATGTAACTGTGATTACTCTCAGCAAAATTCAGGTGGTGGAAATCGCTCACAGTTTCAGCATAAATCTTCAGCTCCAGCACCTTTATCAGCTAGTGCTCTATCCTCCAGGTTTTGACAGGATCAGAAAGGTAGGGCATCAGGCTCTAAGTCTCAGTGGAGTGTTTCAGGTACTAGAACCTACCCAACTTGTCCAAAGTGTGGTAAGAACCATCTGGGACTCATCTTGCAGGAAAGGAAAGATGTTTTGGGTGTGGTCAGACTGGTCACAGGTTGAGGGATTTCCCTTCTTCTAAATAGGGTCAGTGAGGTAACAATAGTAGGGCCCAGTCTACAACTCTAGCAACACCAGAAGGTCGCCCAACTCAGCAGGGTGCTTCATCTGGTATATGTGGCAGTCAACACCAGAACAAGTTGTATGCTCTCCAGGACCAGAAATATTTTCCTGATGTGTTCACTTGTACGTTACGAGTCTTTCATTTAGATGTTTTAGCTTTGTTAGATCCAGGGGATACTCTTTCCTTTGTAACTCCCTATATAGTAGTGAACTTCGGTGTCAGTCTAGAAACTCTTTCAGAATCTTTCTCAGTCTCTACTCCAGTTGGTGACCCAATTATAACTAGACAGTATGTAGAAACTTCCCTGTCATAGTCTCTCATATAGTCACCTCAACAGATCTTGTAGAGTTAGAAATGGTAGACTTTGATATCATTCTAGGCATGGATTGGTTACATTCCTGTTATGCCTCAATCAATTGTAGAACTAGGATATTTCATTTTCAGTTTCCTAGCGAACCAGTCTTAGAATGGAAGGGTAGTAGCTCAGTGCCTATGGGTTGATTCATTTCTTACCTTAAGGCTAGAAAGATGATTTCCAAGGGATATATCTATCAATCTAGTTCGGGTTAAGGATTCCAGCTCCGAAACCCCAACTCTTGAGTCAGTTTCTGTAGTAAATGATTTTCCAGCAATGTTTCCAGAAGATCTTCCCGGAGTTTCTCCCAAAAGGGAAATCGACTTCGGAATTGATCTCCTTCTGGATACCCGGCCTCTTTCTATTCCTCCTTACAGAATGGCTCCAGCTGAGCTTAAGGAATTGAAAGAACAGTTGAAAGTCCTTCTAGATAAGGGCTTTATCAGACCCAGTATTTCCACATGGGGTGCTCCAATGTTATTTGTGAAAAATAAAGATGGTTCTATCATGATGTGCATTGACTATCAATAGTCGAAGAAAGTCACAATTAAGAACAAGTACCCTATTCCTAGGATTGTTGACTTGTTTGACCAACTTCAGGGTGCTAGTCATTTTTCAAAGATAGACCTCAGATTCGGTTATCATCAACTTAGATTCAGAGATAGTGACCATCCAAAAACAACCTTCAGAACTCGGTATGGTCATTATGAATTTGTAGTTATGTCATTTGGACTAACTAATGCTCCTACAGCTTTCATGGATTTCATGAACAGGGTGTTCAACCAGTATTTGGCCTTGTTCGTTATCGTCTTTATTGATGATATCCTCATTTAGTCTAGGAATGAGGAAGAGCATACGACTCATTGAGGGTTGTTCTGCAAACTCTCAAAGATCGCCAGTTATTCGCTAAGTTTAACAAATGTGAGTTTCGGTTGCAATCAGTTGCTTTTCTTGGTCATATTGTGTCTAGCGAATGGGATCCGAGTGGATTCTTAGAAAATAGAAGGAGTGAAATAATGGACCATACCTACCTCTCCTACTGATATAAGAAGTTTCTTGGGTTTGGATGGTTATTACAAAAGGTTCGTGGAAGGATTTTCATCCATAACTTCTCCATTGACTAAGTTGACTCGGAAAAGGTTAAGTTTTAGTGGTCAGATGAGTGTAAGAAGAGCTTCTCCAAACTTAAAACTAGGTTAACTACAACTCCTATTTTGACTCTTCCAAAGGGTTCAGACGGTTATGTGATCTATTGTGATACATCCAGGGTCGGCCTAGGTTGTGTGTTAATGCAGCGAAGTAAGGTTATAGCTTATGCTTCTAGACAACTTAAGGTGCATGAGAAGAATTATCCAGCTCATAACCTTGAGCTTGCAGCCGTAGTATTTGCCCTAAAGATTTGGAGACACTACTTAAATGGTGTTCACGTAGATGTGTTCACAGATCATAAAAGCCTTCAGTAGGTGTTCACCCAAAAAGAGTTGAATCTTAGCTAGAAGAATATCTTGAATTTCTCAAGGACTATGATATGAATGTGCTTGACCATCCTGGTAAGGCCAATGTAGTAGATGATGCTCTTAGCAGACTATATATGGGTAGTGTAGCACATGTTGAGGAAGAAAGGAAGGAATTGGCAAAAGATGTTGTCCGGCTTGCTCGCTTAGGAGTTTCTCTTATGAGCATATCAGATGATGGTGTGACAGTTCAGAATGGGTCAGAATCTTCATTGGTAGTGGAGGTTAAGGAAAAACAAGACAGTGATCCTATTTTACTTCAATTGAAGGGTGCAGTTCATCAGCAGAAAGTTGAGGTTTTCTCCCAAAGGGGAGATGGTGTGCTTTGTTATCAGGATTGTTTATGTGTTCCTAAGGTGGGTGAGTTCAGACAATAGATCCTTTTAGAAGCCCATAACTCCATGTATTCTATTCATCCAGGTGCCACTAAGAGGTACTATGATCTGTGGGAAGTCTTTTGGTGGAATGGAATGAAGAGGGATATAGCAAGTTTTGTGGCTAAGTGCCCTAATTGTCAGCAAGTGAAGGTAGAACATCAGAAACCAGGAGGTATGACTCAAGAGATCAACATTCCTACATGGAAGTAGGAAGTGGTCAACATGGACTTCATTACAGGTTTACCTCATACTCGCAGACAACATGATTCCATTTGGGTAATAGTAGACAGAGTTACTAAGTCCACTCACTTTTTGGTTGTTAAAGACTACAGATTCGATGGAGGACTACACCAAGCTTTACATTAATGAGATAGTCAGGTTTCATGGTGTTCCTTTGTCCATCATTTCAGATAGAGGTCCTCAGTTTACCTCTCATTTTTGGAAGTCTTTTCAGAAAGGTCTTGGTACTCAGGTAAATCTCAGCACAACATTTCATCCACAGACTGATGGTCAGGTAGAGCGTTCAATTCAGACTTTAGAGGACATGTTGAGAGCGTGTGTGATTGACTTCAAGGGTAGTTGGGATGATCACCTTCCTCTTATAGAGTTCGCCTACCATAATAGCTACCATTCTAGTATTCAGATGGACCCTTATAAGGCATTGTGTCATGACCCAGGGGTACCCCTAGACGTAACATGGCATACTCGACCCTGAAGGGGTCTCATATAAGCCTCATATCATATCTTGAACATAAGAGCATATGAAAATAGTGCGGAATTTAAAACTTTTCTTTACAATCGTAGTCTTTTATAAAATGAAATAAAGTCTATGACACTATGTCTCAAACCATCTATAATACTTGGAATACAACTCTTGAAATACAATCTTAGGGACATAACCCTTACATAAGTCTAAAACATAAATATAAAGGCATAAAGGACATATGGTCAAGTCTTCAAATACTATGAGGACTCACCAATCTTCTTCTTCTTGATCTACTAAGGTCCTAGCCACGAGGATGGAATCCAATTTCTCCAAAGCCTACACTTATAGAAAATATAGAAATATGGGTTAGCACAAAAATGTACTAAGTATGGTAGCCATGCATAAAAATCATTGAAACATGCTAAAAAGGACATTTTGGTTGAAAACCATGCAAATGCCACTTTGAAAGATCCTCTTTGGAAAATAGTTGGAGAATATATTCATAAGACCACTCATAGATAGTGCATCATAGCATAAGCATAACAACATAGTCATAAACACAGTCTCCAATCATAGGCATATGCAAACATCAACATTCATAAGGCATATTGTACATACATAGTCAAATACTAAGACCACCTCATCATAATAGAACCATCACATAAGTGACCCTAGGTTATACTTGTGCCATGCATAGATAAAATCCCATAACCCTATCTACACTAAGTACTACCTTTAGGTCACCATGCTCATACTTATCATACAGTAGTCTCATCCATAGTTAATACTCATAGATAATGAAACATGCATAATCATTAGCTCATGTCAAAGAAAGTCAATCATAACGACAATCCAAATGGAGCATGCATTAATACATAAATCATCATAATGTAATGGAACCACACCATGGCTACTCTTAAAGTCTACTTGTGCCATGTATGAGTGAAGTCCCATACCCTAACTCATACTAAGTAGATCTTCTTGAGTAGTCATTAGTCATAGTTCATGTTTCATGTTCATAGTTTAAAAATTAAGAGAAACACACCATGGCTACTCTCAAGGTCTACTTGTGCCATGTATGAATGACATCCCATACTACTACTCATACTAAGTATCCCTTTTAAGGAACCATAGCACATAACTCACTTTCTTGTTCATGGAGGGAAAATAGACTTAACCGACATAGACCATGTGAGCTACATGGAATCCGGTGTCGTGTAACCCCACACCGAAAAAGGTTTCTTACTTGCCTAAGGTAGAACTAAATGCATTAGCTTTTAGGTGAATCCACTAGCTAAAGACCTATGTGGGCACATAGTTATGTGATAGGGAGATTGCTTCTAGAAACCCGACCTATTGTATTGGCGGAGGAGCTTCCATCTCATGAGAATAATTCAGAGGACCCGACCTCTTGTATTGACGGAAGGGCCTCTACCTCACTTTCCATATCCACTTGGTTCTAAGCATTATTTCCCAAAATTACTTGTTTTAGTCTTTGAATTGGGTTTACATGTTTGAAGGAGTATTTCAACCTTCATTCAACCCAACTCATAAAATAGCTCATAGACTCAAGTAGGTGAGAATGGACTTTTAACCTTCGAATCATCATTAGTATGTGAGTAAAAATTTCACACCAAGATCATGTGTTTTCATGAGAATGGACTTTCAATCAACACAATAGGATCATCATGGTCATGTACATTTCATCCATAACAATGTGTAAGGGTGCATATGAGAACTATACTTTCAATTAACACCATTGATACATCATAATCAAGTTTATGCATGGAGTGTGTGTGTGTGATTGTCCTTGCAATGACACAACAACAACATTATCATCATAGACACTTCCCTCTCAAAATGTTCATAAGCATGTACATAATATCACAATCTTGCATAGTTCACATATATTGCATTCAAGGATCATAGACAATGTAAATCAACACATCTAACATTCATCATAATAGACATGTACATAATAATAACCCAAATAGTTCATTCATTGCATGTATAAGCTCATATACTCTTATTATAGGTCATGTGGGTAAAGTCCTTCCACAATAGTACCTTATACAATTCAACATGCATAATATCTTTCTTATTAAAGCCTCAATATCCATAGTTCATCCCTATTAGCTTTTACCTTTAAAGCCTTAGGATTCATCTTTATATTATGAGCATTACTCTCAAGCAACACCTCACATGGTCATCATGTAAACCTAACTCTCAAGGTAGACTAACCACATGCTTCATTCTTACTCAATTATAGTCATATAACATCAAGTAAACTAAATCTCTATACTACTCAACCATGATTCATCATGTAAGACCTAATAAATTTCATTTTTGTCTACAAGATTCACTCATAAACAATTCATTTTTAGGTGATCTAATCTAAGGCAATTCATCAAGAAGTTCATCAATTTTAGAAGGTCACATCTAAACCCTCAATTTTCCTCTTTCATGACATAACCCTAGGCTATATAAATTTCACCCTAGAATCTTAGGTTAATCAAGAATATATGTAGAATTATACTAAAATCATGTAATTACATCATAATCAACTCCCACCCAATCAATTGAACCAACTTGCAACAACATTCTTAATGTAAAGAAGGATCATAGCTAGGATTGGGGAAACTCATGGATTCTTGACGAATTCAAGTTAGAATCATGTAAAATCAGTAATTCATCCATAAAAAAAACAGAATTCAACCTTTAAAAGCAAATTTGAAAGGAATCCATGGGGTTGAGTTGAAACCCTAGCTATTTGGGTTTTCTAGATTTGAGATAAAAGGTTTTGAAGGGGCTCCTTGGGTGATAGCTACCCAAGGATGAAAACTACCATACCTTAGGTGTAGAATCCAACCAAATTATTATTCAAAAGCTCCCATATTCAAGCCCTAGTTGATCTCTTTCTTTGTTCTTCAATGGAGGTTCTAGAGAGAAGATTTTTGGATGGGAAAGTATTTGTGGTTTTGATTTGGGGTCTTGGGTTAATGAATTAATGAGGTGTTTAATGACATAAAAATACTTTATACATACTTATTAAATAAGTATAAAATGACCCTAGACTAATATAATTAAATTAGGAATTAATTAGGAAAAGCTTACCTTAGGCAGAATTTTTGGACAGTTTGCAGGTGTGACCTACGGCCACCACCTACGGGGCGTAGGTTAGCTCACGCTCCATACTGGTGGGGCGTAGGTTGAACCTGCAGCTCCTATGTTTCCCTCTTGACCCACGATCCACTCCCACGGAGCGTGGACCACCCTACAGGGAGTAGGTCCCCTTCGTGGGTCACACTTTTTGGGCAGAAAAATGGAACTTAGGCAGGCTTGGGGTCTAGACTTTAGGGTCCCCCTCAAGGACCCTTGGTAGGTACTTGGGGGATCGTACATTGATTTCTAAGCCCTAAACACCTCAATCTAAACTCGGGAACTCATTTTACAACCTATAACCAAACATCAAACTCAGAAGCTCACACGTAAGGCTCTAGTTTCACCTACTAGTTTCTGTTAGGCTCTAGCTTGGTCTTACTAGCTTTTCCAGGTTGTTACACATTGTATGGGCGTAGATATGGATATCCAGTTGGTTGGTTTGAGGTAGGTGAAGCATCCTTGATAGGTCCAGATTCAGTTCATGATGCGATGGAAAAAGTTCAGCTCATCAGGGATATACTTAAGACAACTTAGAGTCGTCAGAAGTCCTATGCAAATGTAAAGAGAAGGGACTTAGAGTTTGAGATTGATGATTGGGTTTTCTTGAAAGTGTCACCTATGAAGAGGGTGATGAGATTTGGCAAGAAAGGGAAGCTCAACCCCAGATATGTAGGTCCTTACAAAATCTTGAAAAAGGTTGGTAAAGTGGCTTATGAGTTAGAGTTGCCAGCAGAACTAGCAACACTCCATCCAGTCTTTCACATTTCCTTGTTGAAGAAGTGTGTGGGTGATCCAGCATCAATAGTGCCATTAGAAAGTGTGGCTGTGAAGGATAGTCTCACTTATGAAGATGAGCCAGTTGAAATCCTTGATAGTCAGGTTCGAAGGTTGAGAATCAAAGAAGTCGTTTCATTTAAGGTTTTATGGAGGAGTCAGTCCGTAGAGGAGGCTACTTGGGAAGCAGAAGCAGCCATGAAGGCCAAGTATCCTCATCTATTTCCTTCCGATTCCATTCCAGCTTGAGGTAATAATTCCTCTCCAGTCTCTCAGTTTACTCTTGCATGAATTCAGTCTTAATATCAAGTTCCTTTAGTTATACTTTCATTTTCAGCGTATTTGCATGTTCTTGGAACTTAGTTCACTCAGAAATAAGTTTTCAATACTTAGTGGTAGGGTTTGCAGCTTTTTCCCTCCATATTCAGCTAGTTTAGTCTTCATTCGAGGACGAATGTTCCCAAGGGGGAGATAATGTAACACCCCGTATCCTAAACAGATCAGAGTGCAGATTTTAGAAGTTACAGGTGCCAACGATGGGAACCACCCATGGACTGTAGGATGACCAACAAACCGTAGGTGAGGTCCGTGGATGGCCACCTGCAGCCCTTCCCAGAAATAGTCCAGAAAAATGTCTAAAGGTCGACCCACGGCCGGACCCACGAATCGTAGGTTAGACCACGGGGTGTGGTCCTGTTCTGTGGATCGAGACCCCAGACTTCCATTCTCTAAAGCCTGTCGATAATTGACAGGATGGACAATGGGTCAGTCCATGGACCGTTAGTCAGTCCGTCGGTTGGCCCCGACAACTTTTAAGTCAGGGGTTGTTTTGTATTTTCCCTATACGTAGGACCCCTAAACTACGTAGTTTTTTGTCAATTTTAGTCTAGCAACTAAATTAGAACCTACCCTAGTCAATTCATTCTCCAAAATTCATCCAATTAGAACGAAAAAAGGAAAAAGAAGTCGAGAAACCTTAGTCCAAGGACACAGCAATGTTTCACCTGTTCTAGCCTTGAAATTGAATGATTTTTCCGTAAAATTCATCAGTAGGTATGTGGAATTTCACTAGTGGGTTCCTTTCGCCCATTAGGTTCCTAGAATTCAGTCAGATTCTTGATTCCCTTCATTATGTTTAGACCTAGGGTTTCTAGAACTTCAGATTATTGCTGTGATTTAGCCGGTAGATTAATCCCAATCATATTATCATGTTTTCGTAGCTATGTTGCTCAATCCTTGCAGGAAATTCATAACCCTAGTTGTGTAGATTTGTTTAGTTCATGAATTACACTTGCTAAGTCAGTTTATTCAGTTATACATGCCCCAATTAAGAATGTTTCATTATTAGTATATTAATATTGCATTTTCAGTTAGCATGTCAGTATTTTTGAGCTATTCAATATTACATAATTCAGTTATAATGTGTTACTTACATAATCATTTGGGAGAAGGCTTAATACCGAGTGTGACTAGGGTCAGTCACCCTCACAGTCCCAGAACTATGTGCCCCTATAGGTTTGTAAGTCCCCTATGTGAGCATCATATTTAGTGATCACATAGTCATGGCTTTATACTCTTTGCAAGGTATATTGGGTCCTCTCGATGGGGCGTATACATTGGACTCCACATTTAGCTCATGTGGTTTTATGTCGGTTATTAGTAGCTCCCATAGTCAGATTCTAGTGCGTTGACCAGGTTATCAGTTACAGTTCGGTATTCAGTCTGAGCATGTCATGTACTTGGTCATTGCATTCAGTTAGTTCAATATTCAGTATATTTCAGTATTTACTTCATATTCATATTATATCATTGCTTGTATTTCTTTGTTCAGTTATGTATATGTTATTCAGGTTATCCTACCTTGCATGTTGAGTACCTTTCAAGTACTGATGCATACTCTGTGCTACATCTTCTTGTGATGTAGGTTCAGGTCCTTAGGATTTAGATCACGCATAGATCGAGTCCTAATCTACAATTCAACAACATCAGTGGTGAGTCCTTATTCTTTGAGGACGATTGACATATTATCCTTCTATTTTCAGTCTTTCAGTTTTAGGTTTACTAGAAGTTAGGTGGGGGCATGTCCCAGTAGCTCTAGTCAGTTAGAGGCTTTATTTCAGACATAGTACTAGATTCAACTTTAGTTTTGAGTTTGATCTTTCAGTTGTTATTAAACTCATAGTTTCTTTATATTCAAACAGTATTAAGTATTTCCCCATCTTTGAGTATCTCATGATTTAGTTGAAATGACCCAAAAAGTTCTTAAAAATGTGCTTCGGAAGTTACCGGAAACTTGTTTAGCTATATATAAAAAAATCCGTTTCGTTTTTCAAAAATCCGACTTCATATTCTTGTTTAGGGGGTCAAATTGAGTGGGAAATGGGTCTAACCCAAATTTTAGAGCAACCGTATCA
>JAJOOE010001330.1:0-28883 GCA_036250405.1 Solanum raphanifolium | reverse complement strand
ATTTTTCAAAATAGTGCCACGTAGGACCAAAAGGGGTAGAAAATTAATTAAAAAATAAGTTTGGGGGGGGGGGTAATAGGACCTTAGTAAAGGTTAGGTGTGTCTCTGGGATTTCGGGCATAGGCTGGGGGGGTACTTATGCATTTTCCCTATAAATTAGTATGTAATGTTCCGATATATGAAGTCAACATGATGTAGTCTAAATTTGATTTGTTTTTGTTTATAATTTCTCTTGTGATGTAGATATATGCTTCTGATTATCTTATTCCAAATTTATTAAACTTCTCAAGAGTTAGAGAATTGTAACGATTTATTTTTTTGATGCGCTCAACACAAAAGAATTACTTTATTCATAAATGTTTTTATGTGATTTAGATTGTCAAGAAGTTTTCATCAAAATAGTTATTACTATATAAATTTAGTTTTACTGATTTACTATTTCTTAATATTTTAGTATTTTCGACGAAGAAAAGTTTATATGACTTATAATAACACGAGTTGAAGTTTGTATTAGTTTAATTTTGGCATAATACATAAACATGACCCTTAACTTGGCGTCAGCTGACAACTATGACCTTTAACTTTGGGTGTGCACTAGTAGACACTTAAACTTGTATGAAATTGAACAAATGGATACAATCGTCCTACATGACACCCTACATGGTAATTTTGTAACCTACATGACATCCTATGTGTCTTATGCCATGTAGGACACGTGTGTCTACTTGTTCAATTTTATACAAGTTAAAGTGTCTACTTGTGCACACTCAAAGTTGGAGGGCATAGTTGTCCGTTGAAGACAAGTTAAGGGTCATGTTTATGTATTATGCCTTTAATTTTTAACATTTATTTAATAACTATTTTTTTTGAGATAATATTTTCATTAATGCAAGTCTATATATTTAATATATTTGGTTAGGTATTTATATATGTCACGAATGTATTATCAAGATCTTCTAACTTCAAATATATTATTTTAAAATATTTCGAGTTCTTTTTTTTTTTTAAACTCACAACAAATGTGAAAATATGTGAATATATATGAATCATTTAAAATTTATCATTAAAAAAATTAAATTTTATATTCATTAATATGAAATAAACATTTTCATTTTGTCCCTACACTAAATTAAAATCTAATAACTAAAAAAAAATAGTAACATTAATTTAAAATACCTATTTATTTATGTAAGTATAAAATGTACTAGAAATTCATCTATTGCACATTAATTCTTTAGTTATAACATTATAAATTCTCTTAGTTATTACTAATTATTGTAACCATTATTCACACTCTTTTACATTATTTAGTTATAATATTATGATTTTTCATAGTTATTATATTAATTATTTCTATCTTTCATCTTTCCTTAATAACTTTTGACCAATAATTTTTCACATTATTATATTGCCTCTATAAATGTGATAACATGGTGTTGTTATTTTTCCTTGAAAGAATCATTCTTGGTTGAATAAATTTAAAATTGTTTACAAGTATATGAACTATATCTTTGTTGGGTGTAAGATAAACATGTGATTATATATATGATTTCACAAATAGAGTATATTCTTTAATTTTTATTTTTATTTTTCACGGTAAAAAAAAAAGAAAACCTTTCTCAGTTAACTATGGGCAGTCAAATAACCATCTTTGATTTATGTACACAGTCAATTGAGAAGTCAAATGTAAGAGCCAAAACAAGAACGTCATCTATTGTGTTATAACTTATAAAATAAAAATTAATATACAAAAATAGCTCTAAAAATTAAAATGTAGTTGTTCTCCATATGTTCATATGATGTCTAAACAAATTAATGTGGAATACACGTGCAAAGCACATCTGGTTAGATGACTAGAAAAATACACAACAAATATCGTCTATAAGGTAATATTAGTGAGATACAACTAATCACATGATTGAACCTCATCAAATTGAAATAAATATATACATTATTACTTTTAGCTAATAAAATTTTTCATTGACCATCTTCATAGGTTCACGTGAATAAAAGATATATATGACGATCCACATTGAACATTCACAAAAGTATCTTCAATATTATTTTGTGCAAAACTTATTTATTCAAATCTTCGCATAAGTTTTCTGAATTGATAATCACGTGCAACACACGTGTCGAAAAACTAGTATTATATTAAAAACGGGAACTCCAACAATACAATAATAACTAAGAAATGCACTATAAGGGAGGGAGGAGAAACTATATTTAAGAGGTGTAACTACGAGATTTTAAGAGTGACATTTATATTTTTACACATCACAATTAATTTTAAAATGAGAAAAAAATCAAAAAAAGAAGTAAAAACATAAATCTAATTGGAGGTCATAGAGATGTGCCACATTACCTTATCTATATCTAGCTTTATATTATAAATAGTTATAGGGGTTTTGGGATACTGATTTGACAATTTCAGTAGTAATCATAAGAATATTCACATCCACTATTCATAGGAACTTATACTTTATTTTTCCATTTATAATTGTTTACCTACTTATACTTTTATTTTTCCATTTATAATTGTTACTTAAATTTTTGATATAATAAAATTGACACTATTTTAAAAAAATAGTGTAGTACATGGTTTGATATTTACGTGTGACGCACATGTCTTATATATATATATATATATATATATATATAATGGGGGGGGGTTTAAGGGAACAACTAGAAATTATCAATATCAAGTATCAAACGCAAGGATACAAGACAAACAAGTTCTACCAAGAATGAAAACGACTAAGGCTGTGCATTGTGATGGGGCTTCCACACAGTAGGCTAAGATTAATGAAAATCAAATTTGTTAATACATGGATAACGCTTGTTCTAAACTACATTCAATATTCTCTCAAACTATCAAACGTATAACCTTTGGATTTTCTTGAACTTCATGACCCTTACTAATAAAACATCAAACAATGCTTGAGTGGATAAACCATCCCAACTTATATCCTTAAATGAGAAATTAAACGGATTATTCTATCTCTAGCTTAAATCCATAGACTAATTTTATCAAGTCCTCACTATTGAAGTCTTACCCAATTCTATTTTGCCTTCTCAAGCCTAAACAATGTTAGAGAACTCAATCAATGTTTGCAACCAATTATTTTAGATTAAACTTCAAGAAAACAATATATCCATGCATAATAACAAATTAGAACTAATTAATTTATATCCATTAATTTTACACTCACATCTTGTCTACACAACCCTATAGCTACAAATTTAGTACTCATAATCGAAGAAAATAAGATAATACCCATATAGAAAAATTCCATTTCAAGAAAAATTGATTAAATCTGAGATCCAAAGCTTAGAAGGATGTAAATCTGAGTTTTCTTCCTTAGCAAGCAAGAAAAGTTCTTAGCTACTTTCTATCGTTACAAAATTATCCAAAAACTTTTTCTCTCTAGACTATTTCCAAATGGGAAGAAGATAAAGTACATAATTATACAAATCCATGTTCTATCCTTGAAACCTTCCAAAGGAAGCACTTTATCCTCTAAGTACATTTTTCCATTAAGCTTCCGCTTTTTAATTTGTGTTGGGTAGGTGGAATACCAATCCAAGATTGTGCATCGCAAATGAGTCACTAGTGCTTAGACAATTTTCCTCTGGTCTAGCCGATGTTTAGCTGGTAAGACGCCAATTGGCTCCTACAGAACGTCGGTTCCTTTGCCTTTGTGTTTTAGTGATTTTAAGCTCCTAATACGCCAAACATGACTTTTCTAAGAAATGCCTCCATTAAGAGAACTAAGGCCTAATTCCCCTTAACTAGCATTAAAACATAATAATAATACATGAATTTGAGTATAGTGAGTTGGTAAAATACCAACTCATCAAGATTCCAAACTTGAACTATTGATTGTCATCAAGAAAAGCACTCACTAAGTACATGATTTAATTCAGCCAAATAGAAGATAGGATTTGCACAATACTATGCGTCAAAACACAAAACAAAAAAACTCAAAACAAAAAGAGACTTTATATACAAACACAACTCACAATTGATTTCACCATAAATACAAGGAAAGTGTTTTCTTTCTTCTAAAATCCTTCTCATTTAAAACAACTTTTTCCAACACAAACTAGGGACAAAAGGTCATTCAAGCACAATTTCAAAGCATCCCAAATCAATGACATCAACCTTCAAGATTTGCCTACAGATTTCCAACAATTTATCACATTCATGCAGTCCAATTGAAAGAAAGACCTCACCATTCATTTGAAAGGTGTAATGCCACTCACATAAGAGAGAAATCCCACTCACAATTATGAGTATAAATTCAAGGGATTATAGATCAAACAAAATTCGCTCACTCTCACAAAGAAATTCAAGTATCCACATATTGAACCATAGGCTTTCCGGTATGTGAGTCGTCACTAATGTAGATTGTGAAGGCTCAACATCACCAAGGACTTGTGGGTTAAACTTAGGTTCAGGAAAAATGTTGGGTATCATATGGTTGAACTGACTAATAGACCTCCATAATTCCATCATATCTCAATTGAGCTCACTGCTCACATCATTGGTTTGTTTCTACCATATTCCTCCTTTTCAAGACATCATTTACTCAGTCAACACCCAACTTTTCTTTTCACATAAGGGATGTGCAAAACACATGATGGAGCCAATTTTTATTCTTCTTTTTTCATTCTTTCATACATGATTTCACTTAAGCACTTTTCGATTGAAGCTTATGGTGCTTTAAACACATTTTAGCTCACTTCTCTTTTCTATTCTTCGTGCACAAATCCCCAAACTTAGGATTTTGTCTATATCATAACTTTATTCTTTTCTATTTTCACAAACGTAGGATTTTAGCCTACACTTTTATCGTTAGCCATTAGGGAGACGAGGGTGCTAAATAGAGGATTCAAAAATGTCAAGGTGTGTAATACGGTGATTAAAAAATTAGGCTTAGGGTCAATGGAGATGACTAAGATCAATGTTAAGGGAAATAAATTTTTTGGTAGAGTAACTCATCAAAGAGGGACTAGGTTCATCTTTCAAGCCAAGCAAAACCTCGAATTTTGTGGGGGCAAGTTCTAGACAATATGCATAGACAAGAATGATTCAAAACCTTACTACTCAAGGCATCACAACCCAGCTAAATCTAAGTTAGTCTCGAAATCAATTAAACTGAATGACTTTTGACAAACCACAATAGGATTCATACCCACTTATAAATCACAAAGCCAAACAAAAAATGTAAGAGACCCATGACAAGAGATTGCTTCAAATTCACTTATTCCTTTTCATTTTTCAACGATCCTTTGCCCAATAAGAAATTTTTAGTGGCCCCTCTAGCAAAATGTGTGACACAAGACTTAATTTAAAACTAAAAGTTGGAATTTTCCCTTAAGAAAGTCATTTGTTAATCTATCATAGGGAAACATCAACCCAGATTGACATAAAAGGACTCAAAGACAAAATAAACAAATAAAGAAAATTTTACTCCTTAGGAAATAACTGTGGTGTAAAGAAAACCCTTGAAGTTTATTCAACTAACTACTATTCACAAAGACGATATTGAATTGTGCGCTCATAAATTCATGGAGAGAACATGGCCTATTGAAGGCACTAAGTGCGATTAGCATGCATGAGCAGTAAGCCTGTAGAGAAGTGTAAGACCAACCAGCCTAAAATAAAAGCCACAAACTTTATATAGCTAACAAAGCATGTCTGACAAGGCATAATCCACCATTCCAAATGAGTCCAACAAGGACTTACAAAATCAACAATCGACCATCACTGATTCAACAAGACATAATAAAAATTATCTAGAACTCTGGCATCGAAGCCAAATAGACAAGAATAACATCGACAATGACCAAATAAGCACCCTAACTAAAATTTAGCATTTCCCCCAATGCTAGATTAGAAGGGAAACACTTCCTTGTCATCTTCATCATCCACATCACCTTCATTATTCATTTCATCATCGTGCTACTTGAATGGCGTGCTAGACTCTACTCCACCTCTACGAGAGTAAGTGGACCTTAGTGATGCCTACATTGCACGTTGCATATCCTCTTCTTCTTTATCAACATCATCCTCTAAGATTCCCATACTCCACATCAAGGCATCTATCGGCCTAAGTGTGTTCTTTGAGGCCCTCATTGCTTCTGTCAACATAGACATATCACCTGCCCCCATAGGAGCTTTCCTTTTCAGATCATTCATGTTGGTCCAAAGAGTATTAATTGCACCCTCTATTACATCAACTTGTATACATAGGTTGTCCATACTATTCACCACACCGCTCATAGGATTTTCAGTGCAGTTACAATCTTGTTAAGAAAAGACTTGCCACAACTCAAAGTTTATTGATATGTCCAAACTTACACCTCAGTTAAGAAGTATAAACGGTTGAAGTCAATTATAGAACTCAACCAGAGTTGAGGTCGATCACACATGAAATTTACAGTAGAAATAAACTTACTAGTGCTCATGTTTAGTTACGGTTAATATTTCCAAAAAAACTAAATTGCAAAAAGTAAATATTGGGTTGTTTTTCATTCAAGTAACCATTTTTTTTGTTAAAATTGAATGATAACAGTAACAGACGATAGTTCCAAGATTTGATGTTTGACTAAAGTAGACTAGGATTGTGTTCCCATGACCTTTAGACTTACAACTTGAATTCTTGTACAAATAAAAATTTCTTGACAAATTCCATACGTTCATAGCAAACTATGTACATCTAAATGATTTTTAGCCCTATTAGATGAATATCACTGTTCTCCTCTCGGTCTTAGAGTGTTTTGGAGTTGACTCTTGCATACTTGTTAAGAAGAATATCCTCTCTCAAGCTCAAGTCTTTAAAACAAGTTGGTAGAGTTCGTTTCTATATTTTCCTAATCATTACTTTTCTCTCGAACAAGTGATGAATACATGCATGATCTAATGTGTTCACTCATTATAAAGCATTTAATATGAAAATAGAAATGATGTATGATATCATCAAACAAAAGTTATTCGTGTTTGATTCTAGTGTTGCATTTTAGTCATGGTTCCCACAGTCCTAGTTGTGGTGTTTAGACGCTCATATTATCAAAGAAACAAGAAGTAGACATTAATGAAAGAATAACAAAGTAGACTTACAATAATTGAAAACCAAAAGCTTCTTGATTATGAGTACAAAATCAAGATAAAAAACACTGATCAAAAGTATCCAACCAAGTGTATCAAAAAGGAAACTATCGTTTCTCTACATAGAACATGTCTCAGTAATAATTTCTAAATAAACCCTAAGGAAATAAAATAGTCTTAGAAAAGAGTCCTACCCAAAGTAGGAGAACATAACAACCGACTGTGTTTATGAGCAAGCTATACGATCCGTGAAGCTTTTCATTTCCCATCAAATCTCTCGTGAACCAACACTTTGACAAAAATTATCAACTTCAATTGCAGCTTCTTCACGAGCCACTATACAGCCCGTCCAAAGCACCACGACCCATCTAAGGTCTCGTATAACCATACTTCAACTTTGTTTCTTCCAGGACACTTCCTCGAGCATCTTCACGCCTCGTACAAAGCAACACAACTCGTATAGCCTGTCGTAAAGTTTTTCACACTTCACTTTTAACTCTTTCCTTCTATCACTCGTTTCAAAGTATTTTACCTGTACATTAGAAAAAGAACCATCATATCCACATAAACATGTTTGACTTCTTGCACTAATCCTTTGTTTTAGGCATCAAATGTGCTATAAGTTCACGACACGTCAACACCCTCAACTTAGAACCATTACTTGTCCTCAAGCGATGAAAAAGATCAACACCTGACGCTCAAATACATATAAAACTATCAAAGATGTACATCAACTATTTTCACAAAGATTACATCCAAAATCATCTAATTAACATGAAATGATCAATGGACAACATTCCATTACACACAATCAATTATACTTGTACGAGTAACAAACTTTTAGTCAACTTGAACAACTAGCAAATACAAACATAGTGCCCTCACCATGAAGAAGTCCTCACACATGATTTCAATTCATAATTTGGGACTGAAAGATGTGCTCACTCTTCAAAAGAACTTCTATCACTGTAAGTATACCTACTATAAGCTTGCCCTTGTTTTCTACACTACAACCATCATACAATCGGAATAGGATCACTATAGGACTTTATTAGCTTGTAACATTAGCTCGGGTTAGGGAGTGGAACATTTGGGCATATGAGTGACTATATTACCTTGGTTTCGTAAAGTTGCTATTAGAACACAACTCTTGATTAAGTGGTTCCAACCTCTTTTTCGTTAGCACATCCCAACACCCATATCAATTTTTTTGTTCTTTTTTTCTCTTTCTTTTCCATTTTTTTTATAACCACCATCTACTTGAACCATTTAAAACATGCATTGTAGTTTCGTGCCTTCAGAATAACAAAGGATAGATACTACTAAGCCATTTATTTTTCATTCAGGTCATGACCATCCTCAACTTAGGCTTTTTGGCCCGAGTTATGGCATCGTGCCTTTGGAGAACCAAGGATATGATATCAACAGGGTGACAAAATTTTTTATCTTCAAGGCTCAAACAGGGTTCAAGGGTTCATGATTTCATTTGGTAGTTATTTTTCGCTAAAGTGGACTGTATACAAAAATGACCTATGATCCTTTCCTATCCAGTTATTCAACATTTTTGGCAAGACTACTTGGGAAAGTTCTAGCTTATACCTACAGAGTTAGACTTCACACAAACACTTACACTCACTCATGACACATGCTTACATTTTTCTTAGCATTTAGTCAACAAATTCCTATCCTAGTTAGCAATGATCAACACACACGTATATGAAATGTCGTACAAAGAGCCTAATAGTCAATTTTTAGATCACATAATGCTTTTATCAAGATTTCATACAAAACTCAAGTTATGCATACTTCAACAATTTCAACACAACCAAATTAACAAAATACATGAGGCAACCTCCATACACTTATGAAAACTAATGGCAAGTTGCTCAACACCCCCCTCCCCGAATAAAACATACTTTGCCCTCAAAGTACAAAATAAAAGGGTTGTGAGGAGGGGTCATACATGCAGCGCTCTAGGCGTCCATAGTCAGAGTGATGGTGGCACCCTTATCAACAAGTGCTCTCTCTGGTTCAGGTGTTGTCTCGGGTCTGATACTATTTGGAGCAAGTACCGCACTGACTGTGGGGGTAGGAGGGCCACTACCTTAGGCACTACACCTTAATGTATCACGTTGTTGCTACTCTAATTCTTCCTTTTCTTTGGAACCTCTTCTGGATTCTTTTCTAGCTTTCTTCAGTTTCCTACGTTCCTTCCGAGGAGTTTCATCAGGGACATCAGACTCATGGCTTTTTTTCGTCCCCTTATCCTTGCCCGTCTCAGGCCTAGAAAGCTTACCCTAAATATCCCCAAATGTCTGAGTAGCTGGAGGCATACTAAATAAATTCATTAGTGAATTCGGTACCAGTGTGGGATGTAATTCAACCTACTTTTCAGCTAGTTTCTCAATATCAGCCTTCATAGCAGAGAAACAACATCTACAGAGCTAAAAACATCTATTCAACTAGTGAAATGTGTCTCTAAGCCGTCAACCCGGTTCCTCATAATAGAAATCTCCTGTCGAAGTTCATTTCGCAACCTTTTCTCTACACTTTGGACTTGGCTCTAGACCACCTGTGGTAGATTTTCAACTACATGATCAAGTATAACTCTAGTCTGCCGCTGTTCTGCGACAAGTTTCTCAAAGAATTCTACAAGTAGAGAAACAAATATACCTGTGACTGATGAAGTTGGTGCCGTGGAAGGCTGGACTCGCAGGGCTGCTTGTGCAGACATCTCTATAGACTCACCAACGACTCCTCCCCCTTATGTTGTCTCAACTGAAACATGTTGCTACAGGGCCTGGTTGTGTGTCGTATAGTGGGTTGGCCACATATTTTATCGTAGCAATTGAGGTGACTTAGTGGCATCGATGTACCTATCTACCAACTTATTAGGTGGAGTCTGGGCATGCTGGCGCAATTTCCTGATTAGACAAGAAAAAAAAAGACCTACTTTTTCATTGAAGGCACAATCCCTTATTTTGTAGCTATCAACCGACCCACATTCAGTGTATAACCCCCCTATAATACAATCTATTAAGGAAGCCTAGGAGGACAAGAGAGTGTTATCATTTACTATTGGCCTCAGCTGTGCACGAACCACCGCCCACCAGACTTTAGCCAGAAATGTTAAAGATGCTTTGATTATGTGAATCCTTGGGTTGGCTACCCATGGCGCTGCCTCACCGTCAGTTGTGATCAACCTAACAATCTATCTCATAATACTCTCACGAGACACATGGTCACTCATCTCAAGCTCACTTGTCGCTGAATGATGACGACTCTTATATAAACCTACCGCAGTAGGTGTAGTGTATTTTGGACCAAGGAGAAATTTGTTGATTGTTGTCTCAGGAATATACACCCCTACACCACGAATAACCACTTCATCTAGTGGTTTCGACTTTAGCGCTACTACTTTTTCTGCTTTTTAGACCCTTCGGCAGTTTCAAAGTTAAGTAGTGTAGCAGCATAGGCGGAGTAGAATTCTCTGGTTAAATGCCTCCCAAAATGCCCCGACATTTTGGTCATCCACTAAAAATGATGATTCTTGAACAAGTCGTAAATCTTTGGGAAAGCCTGCAAATTAGCCTTAACAATTCTGTTCTCAAGTACAATTGTCCTCCGGCCTATGCCACTGGACTTGGACAATATGCCTGATTCAAAAATAGCCTATGACCCAGGAACTGCACATGTATTGTGGATAACTTCAATGAGCTGTCGTTGTACCATTGGGTCAGATTCCTTCTCTTGAACAAACTGCGCAATAGTGTCATCACTGTCACTAGCGTTGCTATCCTCTTGACTATCTCTTTCTTCCTCCTCAGCCTCAACTGCAGGTTGGTCATTTTCCAAAGCTCGGGATGCATTATTCGACCTTTGCTCATTCTCAGAACCATCTCGTTCCTCTTCAAACTAGGAAGGAGTCGGATCATACTGTTCTGCTACCCTTGCCGTCTGAGATTGAGTTTCTCGAGGTGAGTGTTGTTCGATTGTAGTGTGGACCCAGACTCTTGGTTGTTTCACTACTGGAGCTGGATTCCAGAGAAGCTTGGGGTGAGAGGTGCAATTGTGTAGTTTTTTTTCCTTATCTTAGCCATTGTACTTGCGAGACAAAGAGTCAAAATTCAAGTACACAAAATGACTACACTAACGGGTACTTATCCTTCCCTGTGTAATTATACAAAGTGACAATTTCCCTTAAGAATGTCGTCACTTAATATATCATCGATCTTATCAGAGTAGAAGCAACTGAAATGTGCTATTAATTAAGTAGAAGGGGCTGCTTTACCACTTTTAGGTCAAAATGTGTCTCAAGGACTTCCAACTCATAAATGTGAATTTCCTGTTCCAAAACCAAGTCATTCCCATCGAAAAATCATCCAAAGGTAATAACCCTCCTAGGTTGTCCTCACAATCAAATCATATCAAACACTGATAACAGGGAACAATACCTATAAAACCATGAGAGTACTAACCTGGAACTCCTGCCATTTCAAGCTCACGCCCTCAGGCCCAATAATTTAATAAACAATCAAGAATCACTTCAGCAAACACCAGGATCTCCTAACCTATAAGAAGATGGATGCGGTCAAGAGTTGGCCTAGACCTTTATCCCTTTCGGATATTAGGAGCTTTTTGGGCTTAGCCGGTTACTATAGAAGGTTTGTGGAAGGGTTTTTGTCGATTGCCTCTCCATTGATAGTGTTGACCTAAAATAAAGCCAAATTCTTATGGTTGGAAGCTTGTGAAAAGAGTTTTTAGGAATTGAAGGATAGAATTAATTCCGCTTCGGTGTTGACTTTACCGGAAGGGACTGATGGTTTTGTGGTTTATTGTGATGCCTCGAGAGTTGGGCTAGGGTGTATGCTTATGAAAAATGGAAAAGTTATTGCCTATGCTTCAAGACAACTTATGATTCATGAGAAGAATTATCCTATCCATGACCTTGAACTAGCGGTGGTTGTTTTTGCCTTAAAGATTTGGAGGCATTATTTGTATGGTGTTCATGCTGATGTCTTTACCGACCACAAGAGTTTGCAATATGTGTTTAACCAAAAGGATCTAAATCTTCACCAAATAAGGTAGCTTAATTTATTGAATGATTTTGACATGAGTGTTGTCTATCACCCCGGTGAGGTGAATATGGTGGCAAATGCTCTTAGTCAGTTATCTATGGGTAGTGTTGTTCACATTGAAGATGATAGAAAAGAGTTGGTTCGAGATGTTTATAGATTAGACCAGTTGGGTGTTTAGTTAGTAGACTCTACCAAGGGCGGTGTTATGGTTCACAATGGTTCAGAATCATCTTTTGTGGCGGATGTGAAAGCCAAGCATGGTCTTGATCCAACTTTGGTTGAATTAAAGGAAGCAATGCTTAAGAAGTCTGTAGAGGCTTTCTCCCAAGGGGGAGATGTAGTACTTAGATATCAAGGTCATTTGTGCATTCCTAATGTTGATGACTTGAGGGAGCAAATCTTGTCAGAAGCCCATAGTTCTCAGTATTCCATTCACCTGGGAGCCACCAAGATGTACTGTGATTTGTAGGAGATCTATTGGTTGAATGGGATGAAGAAGGATATTGCGAAGTTTGTGGCTAAATGTCCTAGTTGTCAACAAGTGAAAGTTGAGCATCAGAAACCAGGAGGTTTGTCTCAAGACAATAGCATTCCTACTTGAAAGTGGGAAGATTTGAATATGGACTTCATTGTTGGGTTACCTCACACTCGGCGACAACATGACTCAATTTGGGTTATAGTAGATCTAATGACAAAATCAGTTCATTTCATCCCCGTACTTGAGAGAAATGCTAAATTTGCATACAGTACCTTTATCCATTATCTCTGATTGTGGTACTCAATTCACTTCTCAGTTTTGGAAATCTTTCAAAAAGGGTCTTGGTACTCGTGTTAAGCTTAGTACGACCTTTCATCCCCAAACCAATGGGCAAGCGGAGCGTACTATCCAAACTTTTGAAGATATGTTGAGAGCTTGTGTGATTGACTTCAAGGGTAATTGAGATTATTATTTGCCTTTGATTGAGTTTTCCTATAACAATAGTTATCACTCAAGTATATGTATGGCTCCTTTGAGGCATTGTATGGTAGGAGGTGTAGATCTCCTATAGGTTAGTTTGAGGTGGGTGAAGTTGACCTAATAGGTCCTGAATTGGTACATGAGTCTATGGAGAAAGTTAGACTTATTAGAGAAAGGTTGAAAATGGATCAAAGTCGACAAAAGTCATATGCCGATGTTAGAAGAAGAGATCTTGAATTTGATATTCAAGATTGGGTTTACTGGAAAATTTCACCCATGAAGGGTGTAATAAGGTTTGGTAAGAAAGGGAAGCTTAGTCCCCGTTATGTAGGCCCATATAAGATTTTGAGACGTGTTGGTAGGGTTGCTTATGAACTTGAATTGCCTAATGAGTTGGCAGTGTATCCGATTTTCCATGTAGCTATGTTAAAGAAATGTGTTGGAGATCCTACATCTATAGTTCCCTTAGAAGGTTTGGAAGTTAATGAGAATCTTTCTTATGAGGAAGTTCCGATTGAGATTTTAGACCATCAAGTCTAGAAGTTAAGAAACAAAGAAGTTGCTTCCGAGAAAGTGTTGTGGAGGAATCAGTTAGGGTAGGGTGCTACTTGGGAGGCCGAGGCCGATATGATGTCCCGATATCATCATCTCTTTCTTTCTACTACTATTCTATCTTGAGGTATTGAGTTCCTCATGGTTTACTGTCACGACCTGGGGTTACCCCCTAGGAATAACATGGCGTACTTGACCCCGAAGGGGTCTCATACAAGCCCTTAACGTAATCATAACATAAAGACATAGAATAATTACGGAAAATTTAAAACTTTTACAATAGAAGTCAACTTCTTCTTTTTTTCATAAACGAACATAAGAATCTAGACTTGTCTCATTCACCATCTAGTACAATAGAGAGTACAAATAGGGTCAAAAACCCTTTACATCAATAAAGTCTCAAAATAGGAAAGTACAATAAAACTAGAAATGAATAATTCGTCCTCGAACTTGAGGACTCACCAAGCTTAGGGAATAGTCAACCCAAGCTTCACTTGAAAGGAGAAGTGCGTATCAATGACGGGAACCTACACTCATAAAATGTAGAAAATATGGGTTAGCACAAATAATGTACTAAGTATGGAGGCCATGCACAAAATCCTTAAAACATGCATAAAAGGGACATCTAGTTGAAATTGTGCCTTTATCAAGTTTAAAAGCCATAATGCACAATTATGAAGAAACATAAGCCAAACCAACATAGAAGCAACCCAAAGCCATACTAGTGCAATGCAAAGGTAAGATCCCATAACCCTACCAAATGCAAAGTATCACATTTGGCCACCAACAACATACATATCTTCTTTTTTCCTCATCCATAACCAACATACATAAGTAAGGAGTTATTCATAATCATAGTTTGTGACAAGTAAAGTCAACCTTAACATTCATACATATCTTTCATACATAATTCATAAGTCATCATAACATAAGAAAACCTCACCATAACCCCTCTTAAAGCTTACTTGTGCAATGCATAAGTGAAGTCCCATAACTCATACTAAGTAGTACCTCTCAAGAAGTCATAGCTAAAGTTCAAGTTCTTATCTTAGTTCATCTTCATATCATATAGGGAAGTTTAGCCATAACCGACATAGACCATGTGAGCTACATGGAATCCGGTGTTCTACCCCCACACCGAAAAGAGGTGTCCTACTTGCCTAAGGTAGAACTTTCATAATAGCTTTTAGGTGGATCCACTAGCTAAAGATCTATGTGAGCACATAGTTATGGGATATGGGGATTGCTACTAGAAACCCAGACTATTAACGTAAAAGGTTTCCATCCCATGAGACAACATACATTGGGAAGCCGGACTTGCTAAACGTAAAAGCTTCCATCTCATTGCTTATATCCACTTGGTGCTAAGCATAATTCCCTTTAATAGTCATATTAAGTCTTTACTTAAGTTCAGGTTCACAAGAGAATGCACTAGGCACCCAACCAACATAATACCATAAGAGCTCATAGATTCATTAGGTGAGAATGTCCTTTCAACCTTAGAACCATCAACATGCGAGTAAATCTTTCACATATCATTCATAGTGTTTCATGAGAATAGCCTTTCAATCAACACAACAAGCTTATCATAACATACATACATACATACTTCATGCATATTCGAGTGTACGAGTATAGGGAAGAAGTATCTCACATCAATACCACAATTACACAAGTCATAGGATCACCATCATCTAAGTAAATCATGAACTCGTATACAATCTTCATCAACATATATAAACCATAATTATTACCCTTCAAGGCTAGGAATCAAGATCAACCCTAACATCAAGAATTATCACATTAGATAGGGGGATTTAATTATTCAACAACATAATCAATTGTCAAGCTCTCATCATCAATCAAGCCATACATAGTTCACAATTTAAGAAGGGGAAATCATGGGTCCAAGGATATTTTCATCATAAAACATCAATACTCCAACATTCCAATCATAAATCATCTTAATTAACCAAAATAAACAATAATTAAACCATGGAAAACATTTTAGAAGAAGACCCATGTTAGAGATTGAAAACCCTAAAATTGGGGGATTTGAAATCTTGAAAACATATTTTGAAGGGGCTCCTTGGGTGATAGCTACCCAATGATGAAAAGTATCCATATCTCAATTAATAATATCTAAGAAGTTTGGGGAATTACCTTGAGAATGTACAAACCCTAGCTCCAATGGTTTACTCTTCTTTCTTGAGTTTAGAGAGATAATTTTTGAGAGAGGAGGGAGATTTTGATTTCAATTTAGGTGTTTGGGAATAATGACCAAGTATTGTGAGTTTTGACTTAAAAATAATATATAAACTTCCCCTAAAAATACCCAAAACACCCCCACTTTAATTGGACTAAAAAGGAAATGACCTAAAAGTCCTTCATTTAATGGTCCCCATCAGGGACCACGACCCACCTTCACGAGCCGTGGTGTGGACCATGACCCGTGGTCCCCCTCATGAAGGTTGGGGCAGTATCTCCCTTTTGGTGACATGAGGCAGTTGAGCCCAAGGCATTACCACGAGGGGCTCCACAAGCCGTGGTCAATACCATGGGATGTGGTCAAGACCACGGGCCATGGTCCCTCTCGTGGTCCTTGAGGCAGTAGCCTCACCACTTGGGGCCCTTGTTCATTGCCTAAGGCAATTCCACGAGCACCTCCCATGGTCGTGGTCATGACCACGGACCATGGTGATGGCCGTGGAAGTTGAGGCAGCAACAAGGGAAAATGGTGGCCACAGTTTCATGGCCAAGGAGGCTTCACGACCACCTTCATTAGCCGTGGAGTGGACCACAACTCATGGTCCCACTTGTGATGGTAGGGCATTGTGCTCCTAGCCAGGGGCAACCTTTGTCTTTGGCCTTGGCTTGGCCCCTTGGCTTTGGCACTCTCCCCTTGGTCTTTACTCAATAAGCCTCACTTCAACGCTAAATGACTTACTTAAAATTTGGGGAGTCATTTTACGAATTTTAACCTTTCGTTTAGGCTCTAGTTTAACCTACCATTTTCGGGAGTGTTACATTATCTCCCCCTTGGGAATATTCGTCCTCGAATGATGATCTAGACACCATACGGAATTAAAGACTCAAGACTAGAAGCCCAACAAGCATGACACATAAGAATAATGCACAATGCATAAAAACATCAACTCCATCTCAAGCCACAAACAATGCAATCACAAGGAAGTAGGAACTACATCCATAGCCCAATATGCACATAACTCATCATTTCATATCATTTTAGGAGGAACACTCAAACAAGCTCAACACAACAATAAGGAGCCAATATGCCATATCATCAAAACATAACTAAACATGTCCATCAATTCACCTCATGAAGCCAAATATGCAATCATCATACTAAAGTGCAATTCAACATGAGGAACATATAAATCATGAAAACTGAATTTATGCTAAATATGAATTCTCACAAGAACATGCATATCACACGGAAATCACAAAGAACACTTATAACACAAATGACTTCCAAAAACACCAAACTCAAGAAAACTACTTACCTCAAGTTTGGATAGGAGTAGAAGCAAAAATATGAGGCTAACGAGACTTCATATCGGCCTCGACCTCCCATGTATCACCCTCAACTAAGTGATTCCTCCATAAGACTTTAACGGAAACTACCTCTTTGTTTCTTAACCTCTTAACTTGCCGGTCCAAAATCTCCACTAGGACCTCTTCATAAGAAAGGCTCTCATCAACTCCTAAACCCTCTAAAAGAAGGTTGGATACCGGATCACCAATGCACTTCTTAAGCATGAAACATGAAATACCGGGTGAACCGGAGCCAATTCATTTGGCAAGTCTAATTCATAACAACTTTCCCAATATGCTTCAAAATTTGATAAGGGACCACATGCCGGGGACTAAGCTTTCCCTTTTTACCAAACCTCATCACACATTTCATAGGTGAGATTTTCAAGTAGACCCAATCACCAACCTCAAATTCAAGATCCCTCTTTCTAACATTGGCATATTACTTTTGCCGACTTTGGGCCGTCTTCAACCTCTCTCTAATGAGTCAAACTTTTTTAATAGCCTCATAAACTAGTTCGGGACCAACTAGAGCAAATTCACCTGCTTCAAACCAACTAACCATAGATCTACACCTTCTACCATAAAGGGATTCAAACGGAGCCATGGCAATGCTTGAGTGGTAACTATTATTGTAGGAAAACTCAATCAATGGGAGATGGTCATCCCAACTACCCTTGAAATCTATCACACATGCCCTCAACATGTCCTCTAAGATTTGAATGGTGCGTTTCGCTTGACCATCCGTTTGAGGGTGGAAAGCGGTACTAAGTTTAACATTGGTACTAAGTCCTATTTTGGAATGCCTTCAAAAAATGTGAAGTAAATTGAGTACCCCAATCCGAAATGATAGATGAGGGGACTCCAGGCAACTTCACTATCTCATTGATGTAGAACTTGGCATAGTCTTCCGCCAAAAATGAAGTCTTGACAAGAATAAAGTGGGCTGATTTTGTCATCCTATCAACAATGACCCAAATGGAATCATGTTGCCTTCGAGTACGAGGCAACCCCACAATAAAATCCATATTCACATCCTCCTAGTTCTAAGAGGGAATATCTATATCTTGGGACAACCCTCCGGGCCTTTGATGCTCGACCTTAACTTGTTCGCAATTCAGACACTTGGCTACAAAACCCGCTATAGCCTTCCTCATACCATTCGACCAATAGACTTCTCGTAGATCACGATACATCTTGGTGGCTCCCGGATGAATAGAATACCGCGAACCATGAGCCTCTTCTAAAATTTTCTCTCTTAAGCCATCAACATCCGGAACACATAATTTACCTTGGTACCTAAGCACCCCATCTCCTCCTTGGGAGAAAGCCTCAATGGACTTATTGAGAACCAATTCTTTCAACTCCATTAATATGGGATCAAGGTGTTGCTTGGACTTTACATCAACCACAAAGGATGATTCGAAACTATGATGGACCATGAATCTACCCTTGGTGGAATCTACTAGTTGGACACCAAACCGGGCCAACCTATGACATCACGAACCAATTCCTTCTCCTCATCTTCTACATGAGCCGACTACCCATGGAAAATCTACTTAGGGCATCCACAACTACATTAGGTTTGCCTGGGTGGTAAAGGACACTCATGTCATAATCCTTCAAAAGCTCTAACTACCTTCTTTGTCGGAGATTCAAGTCTTTTTGGCTAAACACATATTGAAGACTCTTGTGGTCGGTAAACACATCTACATGGACCCATATAAGTAATATCTCCATATTTTCAAAGTAAACACAACCGCCGCTAATTCAAGTTCATGAGTCAGATAATTCATCTCATGGACCTTGAGTTGCCTTGAAGCATATGCAATCACTTTACCACGTTGCATAAGGACACATCTTAAACCCACTCGAGAAGCGTCACAATATACTACAAACCCGTCGGTACCCTCCGGTAAGGTCAACACCGGAGCGGATGTAAGTCTATCTTTCAATTCTTGGAAGCTTTTCTCACAAGCCTCCAACCACACAAACTTAGCTTTCTTTTGAGTCAAAGCCGTCAACGGAGAAGCAATGGAGGAAAAATCCTCAACAAACCTCCTATAGTAACCGGCCAAACCCAAGAAGCTTCTAATATCGGTAGCAGATAGAGGTCTAGGCCAACTCTTGACCGCATCCATCTTCTTAGGATCTACCTCAATACCCATACCCGACACAATATGACCAAGGAAGGAAACCGATCTTAGCCAAAACTCACACTTTTTGAGCTTTGCATACAATTGGTGATTTTTAAGGACTTGCAATACAATCCTCAAATGATCCATATGTTCACCCTCACTTCTCGAGTAGATCAAAATATCGTCAATAAAAATGATCACAAAGAAATCAAGATATTGCCTAAATACCATATTCATTAGGTTCATGAATGCTGCCAGGGTATTTGTTAACCCAAAAGACATAACCACAAATTCGTAGTGATCGTATCGGGTCCTAAAGGCCGTCTTAGGAATGTCACACCCTCTTACCCTTAGTTGATGGTAACCCGAACGAAGATCTATTTTGGAGAAATGGTTAGCCCCTTGGAGTTGATCAAACAAATCGTCAATCCAAGGAAGTGGATACTTATTCTTTATAGTGACCTTGTTCAATTGGCGGTAATCAATACACATCCTAAGGGACCCATCTTTTTTCTTTACGAACAATATCGGAGCACCCCATGGAGATATGCTTGGTTGAATAAAACCCTTGTCTAACAAGTCCTTGAGTTGCTCCTTCAACTCCTTCAATTCGGCCAGAGCCATTCTATAGGGAGGGATAGCTATGGGTTGTGTATCCGGCAAAAGATCAATGCCAAAGTCTATTTCCCGTTCGAGAGGAATGCCGGGCAAGTCATCGGGAAAGACTTCCGGAAACTCACTCACCACGGGGACCGACTCTAAAGAAAGGACCTTGGACTCAACATCCATAACCCTAACAATATGATACATGCACCCCTTGGAGATCATTTTTCTAGCTTTTAGACATGAAACAAATTGACCTCTAGGAATAGAATTCCCCCCTTTCCATTCTAAAATTGGCTTTTTTGGAAATTGAAATTTGACCACATGGGTCCTACAATCTATTGAAGCAAACATGCATGCAACCAATCCATGCCCAAAATTACATCAAAATCAAGCATGTCTAATTCTACCAAATCAACCAAAGTGACTTTATGAGACAAAGAAATAGGACAACTCCTTAGATTCTTTTTGCTACTACCAAGTCACCAACCGGGGTAGACACCGAAAAAAGTTCTAGTAACTCTTCGGGGAGCACTTCAAATTTCATAGCCACAAAAGGTGTAACAAAAGATAAAGTGGCACCGGGGTCTAATAATGCATAAATATCAATGGAAAAGACTTGCAACATACTCGTAGCAACATCCGGTGAGCTCTCTTGGTCACCTCGGGATTTAAGAGCTTCTTGGGAGCATCGTAATTTGACCACTTGGAGGGACTTGTTTGCCCTCTCTCCCTTGAACCTTTATCATAGGAAAATCTCTCTTCATAGGACCGCTCTTCCCACAATTAAAGCAACCATCCGTGCCAACTAAGAACTTGCCATCATGCTTCTTGCCACACTTTGCACAACTAGGTCTTTCAACATAAGAGCTACCACTATTACCTCCTTGTGGCTTAGGGTTAGACACCCTATCTTTGTTGACCCTTGGAGTGCTAGATGTGACTTGGTTGGAAAACTTCTGCTTGAACCTTAGTTTACCTTGAACCTCAAATTTACCCTTAGAAGAATTCCCATTATTGGTCTTTGCCCTTTTTACTTCTTTATTCACTTGCTTGACCTTTTGTTCCTCAATTTGCTCGGCATGAACCATGAGACGTGAAATATTCATACTTGGGATGAGCATTGCCGAATGATATTCATTGACTACCAAGTCGGATATCCCTATAACAAATTTGTTCATCTTGGCCCTAGAGTCCGCCACTAAGGTTGGAGCATATTTAGACAATTGGGTGAACTTAAGGCTATACTCCTTCACACTCATACCTCCTTGGCGAAGGTTGATGAATTCTTGCATCTTTCTCTCCCTTAACTCTAGGGGGGAAAAACTATCAAGGATGGCTGGCTTGAACACTCCCCAATCAATC
Source organism: Solanum raphanifolium (assembly GCA_036250405.1). NCBI lineage: Eukaryota > Viridiplantae > Streptophyta > Magnoliopsida > Solanales > Solanaceae > Solanum > Solanum raphanifolium. The sequence goes on along the minus strand of JAJOOE010001330.1, from coordinate 7,520 downwards.
GGGACCGCTCTCACAGTTCTCTCATCCTTCCATTGCTCATACCATACTGGAGCCACATCTTTCAATTGGTAGGCGTCTAGTTCCGCCTTCTCTCATGGACACACACCCATAACATCAAGCACTTTAAACACTTCATCAATAAACCCTTGTGGGTCTTCATCCACTTTGGAGCCATCGAATGTAGGGTGATTCATTCTTGTGAAATCCCTAATCCTTGAAGCAGTTGTACTTGCATTGGGGTTCACTTGAACTCTAGCATCCCTAGTGACTTGAGGTGTTAAAGCATGAGTCAATGTTTGGATAGCCGTCCTTATCTCCACATTGGTCATAGCCCTCTCTTCATTAGGAGCTTGAGGATCTTGGGGAGGAGCTCCCTCATTGACATTCTCCTGTTGCATCCTTCTGGCATTCCATCTTGTTGTATTCATTGCCTATAAGCACAAGAGAAAGGTTAGTGAAAGGACTTCATAGAGTTAGGACTCCAAAGCATGACTAAAGAGTAATGAAAGAAGTGAAAGTTACTAAACATCTTATAGCCTCTCATTCATAAGTGTGTCGCACTTCACACTTATGAACAAGACTCTACTAGACGTGGTTCATGAGACATCATCCTAGAATCATTCTATAACATTGTGCTCTGATTACCAAGTTTGTCATGACCAGGGGTTACCCCCTAGGAGTAATATGGCGTAGTTGACCCTGAAAGGGTCTCATACTAGCCCTTAGCATAATCATAACATAAAGATAGAATAATTGCGGAAAATTTAAAACTTTTACAATAGAAGTCAACTTTTTCTTTTTTTCATAAATGAACATAAGAATCTAGACTTGTCTCATTCACCATCTAATATAATAGAGAGTACAAATAAGGTCCAACACCCTTTACATCAATAAAGTCTCAAAATAGGAAAGTACAATAAAACTAGAAATAAGTAATCCATTATCGAACTTGAGGACTCACCAAGCTTAGGGAATAGTCAACCCAAGCTTCACTTGAAAGGAGAAGTGCGTATCAACGACCGGAACCTACACTCATAGAATGTAGAAAATATGGGTTAGCACAAATAATATACTAAGTATGGAGGCCATGCACAAAATCCTTAAAACATGCATAAAAGGGACATTTAGTTGAAATTGTGCCTTTATCAAGTTTAAAAGCCATAATGCACATTTATGAAGAAACATAAGCCAAACCAACATAGAAGCAGCCCAAATCCATACTAGTGCAATACAAAGGTAAGATCCCATAACCCTACCAAATGCTAAGTATCATATTAGGCCACCAACAACATACATATCTTACTTTTTCCTCATCCATAACAAACATACATAAGTAAGGAGTTATTCATAATCATAGTTTGTGACAAGTAAAGTCAACCTTAATATTCATATATATCTTTCATACATAATTCATAAGTCATCGTAACATAAGAGAACCTCACCGTAACCCCTCTTAAAGCCTACTTGTGCAATGCGTAAGTGAAGTCCCATACCCCACTCATACTAAGTAGTACCTCTCAAGAAGTCATAGTTAAAGTCCAAGTTCTTATCTTAGTTCATATTCATATCATATAGGGAAGTTTAGCCTTAACCGACATAGACCATGCGAGCTACATGGAATTCGGTGTTCTACCCCCACACCTAAAATAGGTGTCCTACTTTCCTAAGGTAGAACTTTCATAATAGCTTTTAGGTGGATCCACTAGCTAAAGACCTATGTGGGCACATAGTTATGGGATATGGGGATTGCTACTAGAAACCCGGACTACTAGCGTAAAAGGTTTCCATCCCATGAGACAACATACATTGGGAAGCCGGACTTGCTAAACGTAAAAGCTTCCATCTCATTGTTCATATCGGCTCGGTGCTAAGCATAATTCCCTTTAATAGTCATATTAAGTCTTTACTTAAGTTCATGTTCACAAGAGAATGCACTAGGCACCCAACCAACATAATACCATAAGAGCTCATAGATTCATTAGGTGAGAATATCCTTTCAACCTTAAAACCATCAACATGTGAGTAAACCTTTCACATATCATTCATAGTGTTTCATGAGAATAGCCTTTGAATCTACACAACAAGCTTATCATAACACACATACATACTTCATGCATAATCAAGTGTACGGGTATAGGGAAGAATGATCTCACATCAATACCACAGTTACACAAGTCATAGGATCACCATCATCTAAGTAAATCATGAACTCATATACAATCCTCATCAACATATATAAACCCTAATTATTGCCCTTCAAGGCTAGGAATCAAGATCAACCCTAACTTCAAGAATTATCACATTAGATAGGGGATTTCATGATTCAACAACATAATCAATTGTCAAGCTCTCATCATCAATCAAGCCATACACAGTTCACAATTTAGGAAGAAGGGGGAAATCATGGGTCCAAGGGAGATTTTTATCATAAAACATCAATACTCCAACATTCCAATCATAAATCATCTTAATTAACAAAAATTAACCATAATTAAACCATGGAAAACGTTTTGGAAGAAGACCCATATTACAGATTGAAAACTCTAAAATTGGGGGATTTGAAATCTTGAAAACATATTTTTATGGGGCTCCTTGGGTGATTGCTACCCAAGGATGAAAAGCATCCATACCTCAATTAAGAATATCCAAGAAGTTTGGGGAAGAACCTTGAGAATCTACAAACCCTAGCTCCAATGGTTTATTCTTCTTCCTTGTGTTTAGTGAGATAATTTTTGATAGAGGAGGGAAATTTTGATTTCAATTTGGGTGTTTGGGAATAATTACCAAGTCTTGTGAATTTTGACTTAAAAACAATATATATACTTCCCCTAAAAATATCCAAAACACCCTCATTTTAATTGGACTAAAACGGAAATTACCTAAAAGTCCTTCATTTAATGGTCCCCGTCAGGGACCACGACCCACCTTCACGAGCCGTGGTGTGGACCACGACCCGTGGTCCCCCTTATGAAGGATAGGGCAGTAGATCCCTTTTGGTAGCATGAGGTAGTTGAGCCCAAGGCATTACCACGAGGGTCTCCACGAGCCGTGGTCCCTCTCGTAGTCCTTGAGGCAGTAGGCTCACCACTTGGTACCCTTGTTCTTTGCTTAAGGAAACTCCATGAGCACATCCCGTGGTTGTAATCATGACCACGAACCGTGGTGATGGCCGTGGAAGTTGAGGCAGCAGCTAGGGAAAATGGTGGCCACACTTTCATTGCCAAGAAGGCTTCACGACCACCTTCACGAGCCGTGGAGTGGACCACGACTCGTGGTCCCCCTTGTGAAGGTGGGGAAATGTGCTCCTAGCTAGGGGCAGCCTTAGCCTTGGCTTGGCCCCATGGTCTTTACTCAATAAGCCCCACTTCAACCCTAAATGACTTACTTATAATTCAGGGAGTCATTTTATGATTTTTAACCTTACATTTATGCTCTAGGTTAACCTACCATTTTCCAGAGTGTTACATTTACTCTTTTGGTATCGTGTGTCTTACATGTTCCCATGATTTCATTATTTATGCATGTTCATGAAAAGCTTAAGTCTTAAGAAAATGAGAAACTTGATTGATTTCAACATGCTTATGTTCATTTGAGTATGAATTGCATATAGACCTAATGATATGATGTTTTGAACATGCTTTAGCTTGGAGTTGATGTTTTCTCCTCAGATATATGCATTTGAGTATGAGTTGCATATAGATTTCATGATATGATGATTTGAACATGCTTTAGTTTGGAGTTGATGTTTCCTCCTCAAATATGTGCATTTATGTGATTGCATGCATGTTGGGCTGTTATGTTAATTCCCTACCTCCCTTATGATGTCTTGAATCTCGTTCGAGGACGAATGTTCCCAAGGGGGAGATAATGTAACACCTCAGATTCGAGAAAAAGGCAAAATAGCAGTTTTCAGCAATAGTTGGTGGGTCGGCAGTTATTTTAGAGGTAGTTGGGTCTTTTCCTAATTATTTTATCCCTATACTACGTCATTTTACCCTTCACCAAAACCCCTATATAAGTGATTTTAACCCCAAATTCTATTCATTCACTTCATTCTCTTAAAATTCACCAAAAAAAGTTGAGTCTTTCTCTCTCAAGGATATTTCTCTCTCAAGAAGCTTGAAGAAGAAGATTCAAGCTAGGGTTCAAGATCAAGCCTTCATTCTTCAATTGCTTTGGGATTTGATAGCAAGGTATGGTAGTTTTCATCCATGGATTTCTTCCATTCATGGAGTTCCCAAATTCTCCTATTTTCAAAGATAGAAATTTCAATTGAGTTAGGGTTTTCTTCAATTGCCATGGGTTATCTTCAACGTTGATTTAATTGATTGAATTATGATCTGTTATGCATAAATTGATGAAATACTATGATTTTTATGATGATTCCCCATGAACCCATGTAAATCCCATGTTTTCCAATTATGATGATATGATGTGAGTTTTGAATTATGAAAGAGGTGATTATGAAATGTTCTTATGAGATTTATGTAAATGTTTTAAGGATGCTTTGAGAGTGAAGTATCAATAATGATGATTGTTGTTGTGTTGTTGAAAAAAATTTCTCATAAACAAATTAAAGCATGATTTGTGAAAGGACATTCTCACATAAGTGATTCTTAGGGTTGAAAGATTTTCTCAACTAAACTATGAATCAAATATTTTAGGAGCTATTCCAATACGACCTAGCTTGGATTGGTTACTTAATTGTACCTCTCCATGGATGATGCATTACCTAGCTTGAATTGGTCATTGAAAGATACCTTTCCATGGATGACATATGAATTAGCTTGGATTGTCAAGATGACGTGCCCTTCAATGGATAATGAATTAGCTTGGATTGGCAAGATGAAATGCCCTTCCATGGATAATAAGAACAAGTTAAGAAAAAGACTATTCCGTGGGACTTATGCTTAAAACCAAGAGGATATTGAGATAGAAGCTTTCCCATTAGTAGAGGTTGGGTTTCTAGTAGCAATGTCCTTATCCCTTACCTATGTGTCCCATAGGATGGTTGTCTATATAGACATTAGCTAGTCGATCCACTTTAGCTCAGATTCATGGTCCTTCCTTGAAAAGTAATACACCCCTTTTCGGTGTGAGGTAGACACTGGATTCCATGTTGATAGCTAGCATGGTCTTATATGTGGGTTAAGCTACTTCCCACAAACAAATAAGCAAAGTTATGATGAACCAAGGTTAATTCAAGGAAGTATCATAAGTATATTTTAAGATGATGTTCACTTGCATTGGTCATGTTTTATGACTTATGGTTTCTAACTCTCAAGATGCATGTTTTAGCTTGATCATTGCTTACTTATGAAAATATCCCTTTTTGGCATGTTTTAAATGCTTATATGCATGGCTATCATACTTGGTACATTTTTTTGTACTAACGCATACTCTTGCCTACATTTCCCCAAATGTAGGGTCTGACTATCAGGGTTCTCAGTTTCGTGACTAGAGGTTGATTTGTGAAATTTCCAACCTTTGGTGAGTCCTCATGCTTCGAGGACAAATTCTCATTGATTTCAGTTTCTTTCTTACTTTCATTTTTGACATGATGTATGGGCTAGGCCCAATTTCATTTTATTGTATTAGATGGCTAATGAGACAAATGTTTAAATTTCCGCATTGCTTTTATAAAGATTTTGGACTTAAAAATGTTGTGTTTATCTATTATGTTCTATTTCTTATGTTATGAATGCTAACTGGCCTGTATGAGGTCTCTCGGGGTCCTTTACGCCATGTTACATCTAGGGTGTACCTCTGGGTTGTGACACGTATATGACCTTAGAGATAAAGTGTCACGACCCAGGGGTACCCCCTAGACATAACACGGCGTACTTGACTCCTTAGCATATCATGACATAAGAATATAGGGAAAAATGCAGAAAATTTAAAACTCTCTTTACAATCGAAGTCTTTCAAATAATAAAAGAGAGTCTATGACACTATGTCTCAAACCATCTATAACATTTGAATTAAAACTCTTGAATACAATCTTAGGGACACAACCTTTACAAAAAGTCTAAAACATAAAGGAAAGACATAAATGGACATATGGTCAAGCCCTCGAATACTATGAGGACTCACCAATCTTCTTCTTTTTCTTGATCTACTATAGTCCTAGCCACGAGGGTAGAATCCGATATCACCAAACCCTACACTTATAGAACATGTAGAAATATGGGTTAGGACAAAATGAACTAAGTATGGAAGCCATGCATTAAAATCCTTAAAACATGCATAAAAGGGACATTTTATTTGAAACTATGTTATATGCCACTTTTGAACATCATATTTGAAATACTTGGAGAATGTAGCTCAGAAGACAAACCATGCACAATTCATCCTAACATAAGGGATATCATCATAATCACAAGCAGTCTCCAACACAACATAATGCATACTCCAATCTTCACAAGACATAATTCACATGCATAATTACATAGCAAGATCATATCATCATAATAGAACCATCACATAAGTAACCTTAAGATCTACTTGTGCAATGCATAGATAGGATCCCATAATCCTTTCCACACTAAGTATCACTTCTAGGCCACCATGATCATGCATAACATATCTTGACCTTATCCATAGCCAACACTCGTAGACAAGGAGACATTCATATTCATATCTTATAATAAGTAAATTCACTCATAGCAACAATTCATATCATGCATACATAATTTCATATATCTTCATAACATAAGGAAACCACATCATAAGCCCTTTATAATTGTACTTGTGCAATGTATAAGTGTAGTCCCATACCCCCAATCACACTAAGTAAAGCTCATTAAGAAGTCATGAGTATAGTTCATGTTCATAATTCATATAAAGCATACATTTTACTAATACTCATCATATCATAAGAGAGACATACCATCCCCACTCTCATAGTCTACTTGTGCAATGCATGAATGAAGTCCCATACCCCCACTCATACTAAGTAGAACCTCTTAAGGAATCATAATACATAACTCATGTTCTTATCGTAAATCATCTTCTTATCATATAGGGAAATAATCTTAACCGACATAGACCATGTGAGCTACATGGAATCCGGTGTTCTACCCCCACATCGAAAAGAGGTGTCCTACTTGCCTAAGGTATAATATTCATTTTTGCTTTTAGGTGGATCCACTAACTAAAGACCTATGTGGGAACATAGTTATGGGATATGAAGATTGCTTTTAGAAACCCTAACTACTAATGTGGAGGTTTCCATCTCATGAGATAACCATATTGGGAACCCAACTACTAGCGTGAAAGAACCCATCTCATACTCATATCCACTCGGTGCTAAGCATAATTCCCTTTAAATTCATATTAATTCTTTACTTAAGTTCATGTTCATGAAAGAAAGCTATAGGCACTCAAACCAACATAATATCATAATAGCTCATAGATTCATTAGGTGAGAATGTCCTTTCAACCTTAGAATCATCAACATGTGAGTAAACCTTTATTCATATTGTGTTCATGAGGATAGCCTTTCAATCAACACAACAAGC
>JAJOOE010001329.1:0-30806 GCA_036250405.1 Solanum raphanifolium | reverse complement strand
TTTCGATCAACATAGAGTAAGCCTTATTGATATTAGGGATGGGACTGGTCATCAAAATCTGACTCCTGGCATGTTCATAATTTTCATTCAATCCCATAAGAAACTGCATCACCTTTAAAATCTGTATGTGTTGCATGAAATCCTTGGATTTAGGGCAATCACAAGGAGGAGGTGTCATGCTATCAAATTCTGCCCAAAATTGTCTTAACTTGGAGAAATAGTTTTATACCGTGTCAATCCCTTGAACCAATGTTACCATATCTTTGTGTAGTTGATAGACTCGAGAAGTGTTAACTTTGTCGAACCTTTCCTTAAGATCTTCCCAGATCATCCTTGCACTTTTAGCATAGATGATTCGGGCATGCAATTCCGTCATCACATATCCTAGAATCCATCCAGTGACAATAGCATCACATCTATTCCATTGATGAGCTAAATCTGCAGGAAAATCTGATTTCTTCATAGTGTCATCTATGATTCCCAACTTGTTTTTACCAAGTAATTGGATTTGCATAGATCTACTCCAAATTGAGTAATTCTCAGATCCTGTCAGCTGAATAGAAACAATTGGACCTCCAGTCGTATCCGAAGGATGAATAAAGAGTGCAGTGTGTGATCGATCTTAGTGGCTGCCATTACTTCACCAATTTAGCAATTTCACTGATCTACCTACAACAATGTTGCTCTGTAAAAAAAAAATCTAACTCACAAAAGTGATTAAAGCTCTAATACCATGATAGATTCTGTAATCAATTAACACTCAAACTCCCTTAACAACCATTGGAAGAACTTCAGCTAAGAAAAGAAGAGAAGAGAGAAGTTTTATTGATAATGAGTGAAAAATACAGAATGAATGAGCATTGTTACATCTCAGTCTATTTATCATTATTCACGTGATGCTAAATAACTTTCTACTAACTGACTCGTAACTAACTGCAAATAACAACCTTCACTAATAATATCTAATGTTGTAATGACTATTCTATCCTTCAAGACCCTATCTCATTATTACTTTCCTTTTTAGTCAGTAAAAAAAATGACATATTTTTATATTAAGTAACAATTTAACTATAAAATGTCTATTTACCGTTAATGAAATGATTTACAGCCACATAAATTTTAATTCTTCATTTTGGACCACAAGTTTTAAAAGTCTTTCTTTCTTTCTTAAACTCCGTGTCGAGTCAAACTACCTCAGATGGAACGGAGGGAGTATAAAGAAAGAAGGCTAAAAGACTAGTATCTTGTTCCCTAGAATTTTTTTAATGTCATTCATTCTAAAGAGGCTTCTTTTATAGGTCATAAAAATTGAATTGTCGCATTAATGTGAAATGATTTGATGCTTAGCACTAAAAAAGTTATCTAGTAGCATGTGTTTATGTTCTGATGTTTCGCCTAAAACTAACTTAGAGCAACTAGGCGCAAGACTCAAAATTGATTATTGATCTTCTCATAATCATTATGAAGGTATCTAGGATCAACTAGGCGCAAGACTTGAGATTGTATTAGGGATGAAAGTGTAATAAAATGTATATTATTCCATCTGTCCTTAATTACTTGTCCACTTTTAAATTGACACACCTATTAAGAAAACAATGAATGACATAGTGTGTTGACCATTTTACCCCTATTAATTATGAAGTGAATGAATTAAAAATTAAGATTTTCAAGAAGTTCTACTTTTTTCAAAGTAATTAATTGAGGATATAATAGGTAAAAAAAATTGTCATTTCTTGATTTGTCAAAATAGATAAGTAATTAAGAACAACTAAAAAGAAAATATGGACAAGTAATTAGAGACGGAGGGAGGGAGTATTAGTTTCAACTAATTAGGTGTTCAACTCCTTACTATATGACAGCTAATGCAAGCACTCACGATCTTTTACTCTTTAAAATTCCTTATCTAAAAAATTAGTAGTTGTTGTTTTACTCTTTACTAACAGGTTGGAAATTTGGAACTATATATAAGACAGCTAATGTGAGTGCACAAACGGTCTTTGACTCAACTCATCTACTTTCTTGTTTTTTTGACAACCTCAACAAATAAATCATTTTTAATACCATTTGTGTTCACTCCGATTTTGGCACTTGCTATTGCTTATTTTAGTTCTTATTAAGATCTATTAATAGGATGATCCATAAATATGGTTTCCTAGAAAGTGATAAAAATGGTTTCTAGAAAAATAAATAGGTCTTCTACATATTTTTTAGCGTTTATTAAGGAAGCAAAAAAAATATCACTTCAAAAGTATTTATATCTTACCTATCAAAACACTATGGAGGTGAATAGGGATGAGGAGTGGGGGTTCGAGGATAGCAGGGGATGGGATGGTCAAGGCCCAAGGGGTGAGGGTTGGGGGTGTTGGGTGGATGTGGAGGAGAGCACTTGTGCAACTTATTTTCACTACTTCCAATAGAGAAAAGTCATTTTCCTCATTTTTAAGGATCTTGTTTTCGTAGAGAAATTGTTTGAACCAAACATAGGAAAATTGAAAAACATTTTCTCCATACCAAACACACCCATGTCCATTTTAGCAAATCAAAAAAGATTTGTTATACTATATTTTAAATATCTTTTTATTAAATTATTATATAAAATAGTACTTATTAATATCCAAATTTAAATTTCCAAATATGGGTGATAAAGTTAATTTTTTAAAAATAAATTCCTTGTAAAATTTTCTTAAGGGATGTAATATGAAAGGGAAGGAGTAAAATGTAGGATAACCACTTCTTTCATCCAATGAAGTGCCTAACAAATGAATTAGTATAATGCTTTTAAATATGCACTAGCTTATTAGGTATTGAATAAGGAGTTGTTCAACCATCATAAATGGTACCTTTGTTACATTATTGAAGTTATCATACATTTTTATTGTAGATTAACTAACTAATGCACGTGTATCAAGAATTCATATTAAATATGAAAGCTTCTAACTTTAAAGTTGGATTACGTTTTTATCGTTTTATAAATTATAATGTTATAAAATATATAATTATTTAAATATTAAATACTATCGTTTTAATTACATGAATGTGTAATGACTTTTTGACTTCATTCATGTAAATATATGATACATGAGTCTAACTCAACTTTAAAAGATAGCTCATAAGGGGAAGATTGTCCAAATACATATAAGGAGACCATTAGTCCATTCCCCAACCAATGTAGGACTTTTATCCACTTTAACACCCCGCTTCACACCCAGGCCCAACTGGAGCATAGATCGGGAGCCCAAACAGGGTTGGACCTGACTCTGATACCATGTAAAGATATGACACCTGAGCCTAACTCAACTCCAAAAGTTTAACTTATGAGGGGAAGATTGTCCAAGTCCATATAAGGAGACCATCAGTCCATTTCCCAATCAATGTGGGACTTTTATCCACTCTAACAATTCAATTAATTTCTAATTAAATATCAAATTGATAATAGTATTTAAATTACATAAAGCGGTGAGTAAATAAAAAGTAAAGTGGAATCACATACTCATAAATTTGATAATTTTTTATACTTCTAAAGCCTAACTTATTTCTTAAAGGGATAAGGCATAAGTACCTCCTATATTATGACCGAAATTCAGAGACATATCTAAACTTACTAATATCCTATTACCCCTGAACTCATTTTTTCGTATTTTTGTGCACCTTTTGTGCTGATGTGGCACCTTCAACCACCCAAGTTGGTTGTGTTTGTACACACTCGCCCATTATGTGTGTAAATATATATTTTTTATATTTTTTAATTAAATTTTTAAAAATAAATATATAAATTTTTTCTTATTTTTTTTTAAAAAAATATTCTTATTTTTTTTATCTTGTATTTAAATTAAGTTAACACACATTTTTTTTACCTTGTATCGAAACTTTATTTTTTACTTACATTCATTGTTTTTTCTCTTTTATTTTTCTATTGAGTTTATTTATTTGTTTTTCATTTTTATTTGATTTCAAATGTCTTGTATTTAAAATAAGTTAAATTTGAACGGATATCAAAATAAGTGAAGAAAATCAAATAAAATATTAAAATATTAAAAAATTAAAATTAAAGACACTTTTGAATTGTTTTTTTTTTAAATACACATAATTTATTAAAAATAATTAAAAGTGAAAAGATAATAAATTAATTAAATAAAATTTCAAGTGAAAAGAAATTAAAATAAATATTTTACAAGAAAGAAACAAAAATAATTAAATATATATATATAGATATAAGCTTTATTATCAATAAATACGTGTGCTAACTAATTATAAAGTTACCAATTAAAAAATGACATGTGTCCAATTTGTGCACTTATCACTTGCCTTCAAGAGAGTGTGCACACTCTCTATGACGTGTCAGCGTTTGTAGTGTATTTATTCCATTTTAATTAATTTAGGGGGTAATAGGACTCTAGTTAAGTTTAGGTGTCTCTGGGATTTCGGTCATAGTCTAGGAGGGTACTTATGCATTATCCCTTTCTTAAACAATTCAAACTAAAATGCAAATTAAAAAAAGTTGGGAAAATTTTCAAAATGTCAATATTTTGACATTTAATAGGACCCCTTAGCCACACTTTCAATATTTATTTAAAATTTCAATATTTTAGTTTGTTATGTATCTGATTTATGTATTTTATATTTGTTTGATTTGCAAGAATACAATTATTTAATAGCATAAACGAGAAAATCAAGGTAGATAATATTTTAAAAAAAGAACATATAACTTAAAATTCTCATAAGTTACAATTTCAAAGAAATCTCCTTTCTCATTCAATTGGATCAACTTTTTTTTTCTTATATTTTCATTGTAATTGTATACCAATAATTTTTACATTTTATGTGCTCACTTTACCATTCAAATTTAAATTGATATTTTACTTTCATTGTGAAAACTACAAATTGTATCCCACCGATCAAAATTGTATTACATGACTGACAAATATATATTTCTTTTATTTGTATTACAAAAATATTACTGATTGTATCCAATATAATCTAATCATTACATATAAATATAATTTATCAGGATACAAAATTCTGGAAAAAAAAAATAGCATACATGGTAGAAATAATACAATCTGTCGAGGAAGGATACAAAATTCTAAAAAAAATACAAATTGACTATGAAAGAAATAGAGATACAAGATTCTGGAAAACAAATAGCATACATAGTGAAAATAATACAATCTATTGAGGAAAGATACAATATTCTAAAAAAAATAAATACAAATTGACTGTGAAAAAAATAGGATACATTTATGCTTAAGAAATACAAATCTATTTGACATGACTATTTGAATAACTACAAACTAAAAAAGAAATACAATGTTTTAAATAAAAATACAAATGATATGACTACAAACTAAAAAAGAAATACAATGTTTTAAATAAAAATACAAATGATGAGTAAAAGAAAACAATTGACAAACAAAAATTAATATGAATACAATTTTGGTATGAATACCATTTTGCAGCCTTCTTATCTGACTCTCTCTTTCTTCTTCTTCTTCATTTGCTATGTTCTTTTTTCTGATTTTTTTTCATCAAACCCGAATCTGAATCCATATTCACTTGTGCATTAGTAACCCTATAAGCAAAATTCAAAATTATTAAATATGAATGTATAAAATATCAAACAATATGATGTATGGATGCTAATGTAGATTACTACAATCTACTAAATCCCTAATACGAAAATAAAATCACAAAAAAACCGAACAATAGTGTTTAAAAGAAGAAAAATCAAAAATATATAAAATAGAGAAATCTCAAAAAATACTTGGTGAATCTGAAAACAAACTCACAAAAAAATAAACAATAATGTTTAAAAGACAAAAAATTTGAAATATAAAATACTTGGTGATTATGAAAATAAAATCACAAGAAATCTTACAAAATACTTGTTGACTTCGAATTTACTTTTATTAATGGGTGAAAATATTTTGAATTAATTGTGAGATTTCTTGAACAAAGTGTAAGAAATTAGAAATGATGATTTTCTTGAACAAGGAAAGGAGAAAACAATGGTGAAAAAGGGAAGAGAGAGAAAGGAGCAATTTGGGGTAAAACCTAGAAAGAGGGTAAGTGGTAATGAAGGTATTTTTTCAAAAAAATTTTATCGTACATGGAGTAAACAAAAAGGTCCAATGTGGGCCTAATTTGAGAAATAAAAGGAAAGAATTTTAATTATATTAGGATACAATTTATTTTCTAAAATATTGACATATTGATATTTTTAATAATTATTTTAAAGTGTAGATATTTTTAATAATTATGTTAGAGATTGTGACTAGTTTGCTAATTTTCCCAAAAAAATTAGTCTACAAATCTTAAGTTTTGTATGTCATTGAACCTATAATATTTTGGTATATAACTATATAAATATATATCTTACTAAGTAATAAATATTGTTCCTTAAATATAACAGATTAAACATTAAAGAAATAGCGGTACCTCAAACTTTGAAATATCAACGAACTCAAAAAGATAACAATGAGATCATACACAGATACGATCGATCAATTTTGTTCGTAAGAGAAAAAGGAAAGAATTCAATTTTTTTAATTTTCCTGTACTTGAGATCTTTTTTTATTTCTAATTCAAAATAAAAGTTTTCATAACTTTGTGCTGATAAAAAAAAGAGAGGATACCACATTTCTGGTGAATTTTTATGTGATCAAGGAACTTTATCCGGTGTCATAAGATTTTTATATTTTTTGTCATGTTACAATAATTGAATTTCACCTTGTATGACAAATTGACAATTGAGTCACTTGAATATGTAGATTGAGATTGACCAATCTTTAATATGTCGTTACAAATTGACAATGTTATATAATGTAGAGTTGTCAAATGTCAATATGGGCTAGGTCTATTGGGTCAGTTTGGGCTAATTCGTGATTTATTAGGGCTAAGCTAAGATTTTTGGAGTTTATTTAAGAATTTTTTTTTTAGCCTGACTGGAATAAATCTGCTGATTTGTGTGGCTTGAGCAATATGAGTTGGGTCAATTTGTGGGCCAAATAAAAAAATAAAAGTAAAAGGGAAAATTTTATATATGGCAAACAGATTTAATGAAATAACGCTCTATAGGTATAGTTTATGTAATTACATTCCATGTGTATAGTTTAGTTTGCTATGGAGCATTTAATTTGTATATTACGTTTTTTTTTTGTTTTTAATTTATACAATAATTGTTTTTAATAAATTGATACATGAGCGCTAAATAAGGTAACATAAAATTTACATAATCCCATGATTCAAGCTAATCATTTTAAATCAAAAACTTTTACAAAAAAGAGTTCTATAACGAAAAAAACAATATAACAACTGGTTTCCTCATGCCACTGAAGCACTATTAAACGAAAAAAAATTCGGGTTCATCAATATTCTTGTATATTCAACACTAGGCAAATATTTCTTTCAAGGAAACTTCATGTTTTGAACGGCAAAAAAAAATATAATTGATTTGTATAGTATATAATTGAAATTTTCAAAAACACAAATATGTATTTTTATTTATACAAGTATAGAAAAGTTGTATATTTACAATTCTATTATAATTATTGTTTAGAAAAAATCGAATGGCACAATTTGTATATATGAATTGTATATGTATAGCACTGCATGTGGGGGACATGTTTCGATGGTTGTTTGCAAATGAATCTAACTCCCTATACAAACATGAAGATAGAAAATATATTTCAATATGTAAATCAAATATTTATACAAATTAATTATTATATACAATTATATGCTTTACAAATATAAAGTATTTGTATAAATAAGAACTATTTGTGTTTGTATATAACTATAAACTCTATATGAATATAGTACCTAAATATACAGAAATATACATATACCTCAAACAATTTTGTATATAACTATCAAAATGTACAAATCGTTATATACAAAATTATTTTATACAGTCAAGAACATATGATGAATCAGACACAACCTCGTCAGATGTTCTTGATTAATTACTATTAGAATCACTATATTTGACTTTTCTCTTGTTTCCTCCCTCAACAATTTTAATGTTGCTTGCATTGGCATTTTTGATAACTTGTTGCAGTGCAATTGGGTCATGTTCTTCTTGGATCTCTTCAATAGATTTTTCCTCTAGAATTTGTTTAGATTTTGCAATAGACCATGTATTGACTCCATAATTTTGTGTTAAATCGAGAGAAAATGAAGGTTGAAATCAGGAACTTGGACATGCAGTGATATTCCTTTCGTAATGCTCTTAGATGGCGTTCCATCTTTCATTTTATTTTTGAAATAGTTGAGAATCTAATGACTCATGATAGAGTTTAGAGAAAAAATTGGCAAAAATAAGAAACATAATACATATACAAACGAAAAAATGAAAAAAATAAAAAGACTGAGAAAAGATTTAGGCGGTTACCTATAAGATTGAAAAATCGATTAAATTTATATTAGACAAATTAGGGCCTTTATATTTAAATTAAATATTTAAGATATATATTGTCTCTTGAAAATATATTAATTAATAAACACATGTTCTTAACTAATATTATAAAAATATAATTGATTTATATTTTTTAATTTAGTATATTTTAATTAATTTAATCATATAAAACCTAAAAGTACATAATATCTCCAACACTAAGTCCTTTATAAATACGAAATGCGGAAAGCTAAAATACCACCCAAGAAATGGTGTCATAAGTACAAGAGCTTCTAAATATGGTACAGTCTAAAACTAATATGAAAAACCCAAACATAAGGGATATCCTGTCAGAATATTAAAACAACAGAATAAATAAAAGATAGAGGGAGGTGTGGGCCACGGAACAACCAAGCAGCTCACCACAACTCTAAGATACATCAACCTCGGACTCAAAAAGCTCTACGAGATGTGCTCATACTTGAAATCAAATTTGCACCACAAAAAGTGCAACAAGTGTAGTATGAGTACGAAACCATGTGTACCCAGTATATCTCATAGACCGACAACGAAGAAGTAGTGACAGGAGTTCATATAAGAAAATTAGTCCTTTACTCATACAAATCTATGTTATACTTACTAGTCAAGTTTCATCAAATAGAGGTAATCAATATGACGTACTATCCAACCACCAATAACACACAAAACAAAAAAAAATGATATTACGAGATGCAATGCAATGTGACACCATGAAATGATATGCCTCAGATTCCAAGTAATCTCTCAACTGTATATACATGATACTCCTTGGAAATACATCGAGAGTGCATGACCCATGAGGGACTAGCGAGGTCCATATACCGACACATACAATCTTCACGTGTTTGTGCGGACGATCTCAACGCACTATCATAAAATCAATAAATTTTCTTACGGACGATCTTCATGTGCCGAAATTATGATCTTAGCATCTCACCATCCCAGCACGGATGATCTCCACGTGGCCAACTTATACTTAACCTCATGTCAATGCATGTGCACAATATGGTTTCAAATAAAGGGGATGATGATGCATCTCAATCAATCAAATATCAACATAATATATAACCACCTCAACTATCACAAATATACGAGTTCAATAAAGAAACACAATCACACAAAAGAATTCAAGTCAATAGTACATCATCTAATGCTCATATGCTTTGGCATTCTCAGATTATAATCCGCATTCAATAGTAATAAACTTTCCCTTTATAACACAGGTACTCGTACCAATGCCCATCACACTATTGGTACGAGACCCCCATCTTTCGCCCTTACCCATGGTCTATTCCATTTTTAATCTTTAATTAGAAAAAAACGTCCTTCAACTAAATCTGAAAGTTTTAACATACCTTGAATGTCGAACACGTGTCACGAATCCTTAAGATTTTGCCTTTCCCTTTCGTAAAGCTTCAAAACGTTCCCAATCTACCAATTATGCAATAATTGTAAGCACGTGAGTTTGTAGACACCCATATTATTATATGTCTATCCTCAACCCAAAAATTTACCCTAATCTATAATCAAGCTCCCAATTTTGGTGTCAATTAATATACCAAGTCCCATATTTTCTAAATCCAATCCTAGGGTTAAGTCTTAAACTATCAAAATATCATAAATCTAATGGTGTTCATGTAATACAATACACCTAGTAATTAATTATATATCAAAACCAATACAATTTGGCAGAACCTTATATTCATTAAGACGAATGCAATTTGACAGACCTTGTATTCATTCGCTGGAAAACTTAATATTCCACAATCATCCAAATTCCTCACTCTACAATCCTCTAATCACCTCATCACTAGACCTCAATTAATCTAGCCAACCCCTATTCCTCATTAGCCACCAAAATCTTATATTTTATTATTTTTCCCACGTTCTACACGCTGCAACATTAATACAACTCAATTCTCTTCTTTCTATATTCTACAACCCAACATAATAATAATAATAATATAAGATCTACCCATATATATAAAACAATAGTTAAGGTATGCTTACTTGATTCAGCTTGATCGACTGTCGCAAAGTCCTCTTCAAGAGGCTTTTTGGTTTACCTCTTCTCCGCGTTCTTTTTTTTTTTTTTCAATCAATTATAATCTAAAAACTGTGAAATCCTATAAATTTATTTTAAGTATAAATTATAGGAACCACATATTATAAGTACTAAATAACATCCTATCCCTTCTAGTTTTCTATTTACCAAAAATTCCTAAAAAATGATGTTTGCAGGATATATAGCATTGTGCACGGGATACATTATGTTTGATACATTCTACATAGCGGGATACATAGTGTTGTGCACGAGATACATTAGGTTTGATACATTCCACATAGCGAGATACATAACGTTGTGCACGGGATACATGCGGGATACATAGTGTTGTGCACGGGATACATAGCGTTTGATACATTCCACATAGCGGATACATGCGGGATACATAGGTAAATAAGGGATTTTTGAAATTTTTGAAATAAGTAGGGATAAATGGATATTAAGGTAAGTAAAGGAGTGTAGTTAAGTAATTTGTCCTTATTTTAATATATGGGTCAAGTGGTAAAGGATACTAAATAATTTATGGATTTGGCCCATTAACTATCAACTATTAATTATTTGCTAAAAGTTCGTCAACTAAATACTTGTAGTTACTGAATAGTTTAAAATTTCCATTTAAATTTTATGGGAAGAGTCAAAATAGTCCTAGTTCTCAAAACGACCTAGCGGGTCGTTACAAATATAATATCATAAAATTATAAAACATTTGAAAAAAAAAATAATCTATCAAGTCTAACTTAAAAGAAATAGCTTGTAATGTAAAATATCGAGTCAATACTCCTAAAACAAATGAAATTGAAAATATAAAAAAAGTTCTAAATTCAAAACAAAAAATTTAACATGATACTCTTATTCTAAATTTCAATATAAAATTCATAAATATGATTTAAAAAAAAAAGGAAAACATAAGTCCATAGCTTTATTTAACAATGAATTCTACTTTAATTTAAAAATTAGAATACTAACAAAATTGTACTAATGATTTTTTTTTTTGAAGATACGGAAAATCGCATAGAATCACATGAAGTAAATGTTGAGAATAAGAAGGAAATGAAATATAAATGATATAAAAAAAAATACTTAAAAAAATATTGGAATAATAATAATAAAAATAAAAATAAAATTTTTTAAAAAATACATTGAAACGAAAAAAGTTAAAATAAAAATGAAAGGAAGTAATTAATAAGTAAGCAACTTGTAATTACACCATATAATTACTAACAATTCACAGCCTACCCATGTGAATTGGAGAGTGTAATTACACCCTGCCAATTACACTCAATTACCTGCTAACCAGGTGATTACATGCCCAACCAAACAGGACAAATAGTGTAATTACACCAATTATACCAAATCCAATTACTAGGGTGGCTTTCCAAATAGGCTCTTACTCTCTTTGTCCATCTTTACTTGTTTCAATATATTAAAAATACTTGTCCAACTTTTTTTGTTTTGTTTGAAAAATCAAGAGATAAATATCATTTTGTATCTAGTTTGCTCTTGCCATTAATTTACCACTTATCTTCTACTCCCTTCAATAAGTCTATCACTTTCAAACCAGATCTAACATCCAAGCCATGCACGACATACCAACGGCTCGCATGAAAAACCACGTATGAGTCATCACTATAATAGAGAGAGTTGAAAGAAGCGATAGGAATCAAATCGGACCAAGGATGCACGATATAGTTTCAAGAACAAGAGATTTTTCCTAAAAGTCACTATAGCCTCTCGAAGATAAGTACAAACGTCTCTGTACTGATCCTCGAGACTCTACTTACACTCGGCTTGTATACACGTGAGACCTATGAACCTGAAACTCTGATATCATTTGTCACGATCCAAAAATAGACGCGATGACACTCACCTTATCCCACCAAGACAAGTCAGCCTAAAACCCAACTAATACGGTGAATGCGAAAGTAAAATAAGATAAAGAAACTAATACCATTTAATAATGCGAAAATCATACTCAACTCAAAATAAAACCCACACTTGGTAGTCACGTGTACAAGCTTCTAAAGTATTACAATTGATTCGAAAGAAAGACACAAGTCTCCAATGACATTGTTTCTATAATAGAACAAGATTATAAATTATAGTGAAAATGTCTGCTGAGATTACAATCAACTACCTCACAAATCTCCATAGGAAGCCTCAGACAAGAAGATAAGAGAGAGTATCATAAAGATACGGGCTCATAACCTATACAAATGTAAAAGCAAGGGGTGAGTACCAAACCACACAGTACTCAGCAAGCAAACTCCTAAACACAAGTTAAGAATATAGAATAGGGGTACTTCTACCACCCCAACCGAACCTCTACAACTACAACCTGCATAAAACCATCCCAACCTAACAGTTCACAATTTCATTGTACACAACTCAATTACAATGTTCCAACAATTACAAATCAGTAACACACATGGTCAAGTTCATCAATCACAAGTTCCACTGAAAGGCTTTCACAAGTTCACAAATGATAAAGATATGCAATGTAATGCCAAGTATGGTGATACATGTCTAACCTAGTGATACACACCCGTTGTTTCTCAGTATATGACCCATGGGGAACATATCTGTCCATACATCCATCCTGACGTGTGACACGACCCTCGATACTAAAATATATTACGGTGTGTGATACGTCCCTCGATAATAGAATCTTTTGCGGTGTGCGACACCTCCCTCGAATCACAATAGGCGTCGTGGCGCGCGGAACGTCCCTCCTGAATGGTACACCATCTTTAATTTATTATTCTTCCTCAATTCACATATCACTTGTCACAACCATGTCTCAGAACCAATGCAAATGACATGTTCACATAAATAATGAAGAGATGACCATTTCCATAACAATGCATAATTCACATCAACACAATCGTGATACAACATTAACAATGAATCAATAAGCCTTTGCTCAACACATCACACACCAATAATTAATCACATTGCCTTTTGTTATCCCTGTTTCATCATTAGTGCCCATATCAAGTATTTACACACTACAACAAAAAGGGTCTTTAGTGGCAATAAAAAATGCCTTCAGCGGCAATTAAGATTGCCGCAAAACATTTACCGGCCATTAAACTTTGGCCGTTGATGTTGGCGTCGCTAAAGCCTTTAGCGGCAATTCAACGAAATGCTGGTAAAGGTACACTTTATTGCCGCTAAATATCACATGCTATAATTACAATTGTCTAACGGCAATTATGATGGTTGCGAAATCAAATTCAAATAGGGCTACTTATACCCTTTTAATGTTCATTTTTGTGGCCGCTAAATTTATTTAAGTTACCAATAAAAGTCATATTCTTTAGTGACAATTGATTTGTGGCAATTATAATAGCTACAATAGATGACTTACTTTTGTGTCCATTTTTATTATTGCAAATTTAATTAAATTGCCACTAAAGCTAACATTTAACAACATTTGTTTACCTACCAATAATAATGACTACTACATTCTTTCAAATACATGATCTTGTTTTCTAATAAATTTAATTAAAATATTAGTAAAATGGAGCTTTTTAGTGTCAACAAAGTTTGTAAATACTAAAAATAAAATTACTATTACTTCATGCCGTAGTTTTACTATATTTAGAAAATCACTTTTTGAAATGTTCCAAGTATAAAACAATTTGAGAAAAATACTTAGAAAAGAGTTGCCACTTAATTTTTTAAAGAAATGAAGAAAACTTATAATTTAAAAAGACTCTAACAGATTAAGTCTTTAAAAATTTAGAGAAAATGGGTAAGAGGTTCTTATTTACACTTCAAAAAGGGTTTTAAGGCATTTGAAGCCCCCGCTAACACGCGGTTATCCTACGACTTGATTAAAATATTTTTGACTATTTTTTGGGAAAATGATTTAACATAAAAATAATTTACAATATTCGATTAATTTTTGAAAAAATAGTTAAACAAAGAATAATTTTATTTTTTAATAAAAGAGGACATTAATTGAAATATTTGAATTAAATTACAAGTGATTAGAATTTTAACAAGACTAGATTAATTGAAATTTATTTGAGTCATTGTTGAAATAATAATTTGAATCAATTTAATAACTTAAAGCATGAATAAGTAATAGTTAAATTAATTGAAGAGTAAGTAAAAGGTTTGACTAAACTTTTTGAGAAAATGACTAAGTAAAAGGTGTTAAGTTTACAATAAAAATATAAGAGTTGATTAAAAAAAATAAAATTTTATTAAAATAAACTAATATAAAGAATATAGGTCATCTTTTGGGGAATTTAATTTAATTAAACCAAATTAAATAAAAGGGTTAGAGCTAAACAAATCAAATAAATAAATAAATGCAATCAAATAAGTAAAGAGGTAATGGACTTGGGCCCATGTTAGCCTTTTTAGGCTGCTGATACTGTTGAATCATTTTGGGCTTTGGCCCAATTCTGAAATTCATGAGTTTAGCCCCCTTTTACTGTGTATATTCATTGTATACATTTGGCGTATATTAGTGTATATCAACCCTTTCCCTGCATTTTTGCTTCCGAAAGCTGCATATTTGCTTCCCTTTCAACTTTGTTGGATCGACGAGGCAAACTCTAACTTAAATCCGAGGATATGCAAAGAGGGAGTCCAAAACGGACTCGAATGGAGTTCAAAATGAACTCGGACGAGGAGGTTCATGCACAAAAGGAGATAAAAGTTAATGACTGATCACGATAAGACTTTACCAACATTAAACAATTTTATTTGGATGTAACAACAATCTTCTCATTTGATAATAAATAAACACGCCCGAATTATTTATAATAATACACATGTATTCTTAGCAAAATAAGCAACTAGTAATTCTAAAGAAAACATGAATACTAACAATTAAAATTAATTTCACTAACATGAAGTGATAAAATACCAATAGTAAGACTAATGACCATTACTGGTGTTGAAACAAACCTAAACCAACAAGATATGTCCAGGAGATAAAAATTGGCCAAAACAATGAGGAAAAAAAATTAAAAAAACTATCATTGTACAAGCTATTGCGACGATAAACAACCAATATATATTTAAAAAAAAGACTTCACTATTCTTGCATTGTATCATTCCCAAACTATACCAAATTGCACATAAGCAGCAAACAATACTAGATATGAGTATTGAAATGATACTAGTCTACCCACCAAAATGCCGACTTGACTCTAATGAAAGAAAATGACATATTAAATAATTATGAGAGATATTTAGTGTCATTGGGATTCAAACAAACTTGACAATGTCTTAGATACATAAACTTAAACCTACAAGCTAAAACAATATCTTGTTCAAAGTTACTGGAAGAACTCAAGTGCTAAACATGATTATAACACTATTTTTATTTTGATACTCTAAACCAACTATTTACTAATCTTACTGCATAGTGAATTTTAACTCTTAGCGAAGAAAACTAGGACTAGAAATCATCATTAGGACTAAACTAAAAAAACACAAAGAAAGGAAAAGATAATACCTTCTTTGGGACAGCAAACCAGGACGACGAGGAGTTTTCACCACTGTTAGCCGTTTTTGATGAGCTCTAGAGTGCAAAAAAAGCTTCGAATTTTAGGATAAAAACTGAAAGTTGCTCTCTTTTAGATGATGAATCCTTGGGGATTTTTTATGTGTTTTTTTGGGGTTCCCTCTCTCTGCCGCTTACAGTGAAAAGATCAGGGGTATTTATAAGGGAGATTCGAATTGAGAAAGGGGGGAAAACGGGTTGAAAAGATGGATATGGATGAAATTCAAAATTTGAATTCCAAGGCAATAGTGAAGGGGATGGGAAATTCTGAAAAAGGGGAAAAAGGGGATGGGGACGATTGGACGCGATGTTGACTGGCGCCGCTTCTTTTCTGTGATTTTTTGGGATTTTCTGGGATTTTTCACTGGATTTCTAAGTTTGCGTGTTAGTTCTTCGCTGGAAGAAGAAGAAGAAAACATACGGGGGTAGCATATGTACTGCTGTACATATTGCTGTTGTACGTTGTGTATGTATTGGTGGATATGGGCTGGGTCTTTTGGAATTGAGAATGGGCTGATGTGTTTGGATGAAGAGTTCTTAGTGGGGTGGGAATATGATGGGCTGGTAATGGGTTTGAGGAATTATTTGGTGTTGGAAATTGTAATTGGGCCTTTAGGAAGTTGCACAAATTTTCTTAAAAGATGAGGTAAACAATTGACTAAAAATTGTTATTTAAATAAAACGAGTTAATATAAATTAATGAATGAACTTCTTAATCTTAACAAAATAAAACAATTAATTTACTTGTAAACAAATTTACTCAAAAATATAAACATAACTTAAACTTAATCAAGCAAAAATCTTTTTTGAGATGATTTTCGAATGTTCTTAAAACATACTAATTATATACATAATTATATAAAACACATATATTATTTAAAAATTATAAAAATAATACAACTATTTAAAATAACTTGCAAATTATATATATTTTTTAATTTTATAAAATTAATTATTTTAAATTGTTTGAGATTGAAGAAACTCGATGATTAATCTATAATGTGGAGGTCCAAAATTGGGTGTCAACAAATGTAACAACTTAAGAAAATGAAATTGTATAAACTAAATAACTAATGTCATTATATAATCAACCCTATAAAAAAAAAACATAAATAGTAATCTTCAAATAATTTTCGCGACTCTTCATCATATTGATATCTTCCGAATGCTAAATTTCAAATAGGATATATAACCTGAAATAATAATATAAATGTGTTAATAGATGAATATAAAGTAAAAATACATCACAAGTCTACACAATTAAATAATTTTTCATTTCCTAGATTTACACAAATCTAAATTCTTCAAATACTTCTAACGAAAATGAACTGATAAACCAATATTATTAGCATCATCCCAAATGCAATCACATTGAAGGTAGATGGACTTAGTATGCTCTCAAATAACTCAAAGTGGAAAGAAAATCATGCATCAATCATCTCATACAAAATGAAAGTTCTTATTAACTTATTCTTGAAAAGATTAACAAAACTACATATGTAATTGTACAAATCAAGGACGAAAGTGCATTCTTTTTTATGTTGAATATTCATAAACATATATTCTTAAAGGTGATGCAACATAACCTAATGGCAGTTTAAAGAAACAAGCTAAGACATTCAATGCGAACAAAATATTGATTGACCCATAAAAAAAATACAGAAAGAGAGATCAAATTAGCTCTCACGGGAGTAACTGAAGAAGGTGAAATGATTTAATTGCAATAGAGATAA
Source organism: Solanum raphanifolium (assembly GCA_036250405.1). Lineage (NCBI taxonomy): Eukaryota > Viridiplantae > Streptophyta > Magnoliopsida > Solanales > Solanaceae > Solanum > Solanum raphanifolium. Next base: position 13,053 of record JAJOOE010001329.1, on the reverse strand, counting down.
AAACTACCCAATTAAAAGCTCTCTTACCCAGTAAGGGATGTTAATCTAAATTATGGAGATTAAGATGAAGGTAGTTGGTCAAGCACTCTTGCTTGTTATAAATAACATGCTAATTAATGTCAAGTACATTAGAAGCACTATACTTAGAGGCAAACAGAGAATTATATGCAACACAAGAAAGCACAACTATTAATAAACAAGAATTACATGGACACTTAAAACAAAATTATTCCCAGAAAGCTCAAATACATTAAAGTTTAAGCAAATAAGCATATTCAGGTAAGAAGGTAACTAGTGTATGGTTAGTCTTTGACATATTTGAGCATATTTTTGTAAAACAGCAAGCAACTATCATTAACTAGTATAGTAACTTGAACTTGGAGTCATCTAAGTCAGTTAAATATACTCAACTTATGCATGTTTGAGCTATTAATATCTAGGCAACAAGTATCTTCTACAATACCCAAAGTTGTCACCAATTAACACTACTGAAGCAATCTTTAAGTCATAAAATTGTTATATAATATTATTTCAATTATTACATTTACTTATGAATAAAATTGAATTAGCAAATAGAAGAATTAAAGAACAAGCTGGAAGTTTAGGAGTTCATTTTTTCTTATATTATGAAAGTCAAACATCTCAAAGAAGAAAATAATGCAATAAGTTGTAATGAAAAATTCAGTCATACTTAATTTATACTTTTCCTCAGTTGTGGTCATTATATTTTTTCACTGTGTTATTTTTGTTAATTTCTTTTGTAGATTTTTCCATGACTACCAAGTAGACAGGGACTCACTATTTCATAGAGATTATCTTTTTCCTAATTGTCTTTATTTGTTTCAAACATTATCATGAATGAGGGTCTTAAATATCATAGAATCATCATTATTCACTGGCAATGAACTGAAGTACACTAAGAATAAAGAGGTCCAGGCGTGTATGAGTGTTAAAAAATAAAACCATACATTTAATGCAATAGGTAAAAGAGCGCCAAAGGATAAATATGAGTAGTACCGTGTGAAGATTGAGTATTTTCAGCAATACTAGGTATTATTGATGTTTGTGGTACTTGATCTTGTCCAATATCGACATCAAACACCTGATAAATATTAACAGTGCAACACATTAGTTATTAGTTAATACTATTTTATCGGATGGAAAAGTTTAACACATTGTCGCTAAATAACTTGTTTGAAAATTTGATCTCAAATCTGGTCAATGCGCTTATCCAAGGATTATATCCTACCTTACAATATGGTTTTCATACACTAGAAACCAATATCGATGCCCACGAAGTTACTTACATGCTTAAAACTGCAGATTCCAACATTCACCACTTTTGTTGATGATTATAGATACCTCTGTATGCAGGTGCATAGCTCCATAGTGGGTTATATCTACAAAGAGAAAAATGTCCTTGCAGACAGGCTAGTAAATATGAAAACAACTAGAACTGCAACATCATGTTAAGAACTTTTTTGGGATATTTCAATAACTTTAACTTCTTTTTTGAAATCTGATTGGGAAGGTGAATCATTCATCTGCATGGTTTCAAGAAAAACAGTTCAAGCTCCAACTGATTTGTTTAATATAAATAGTGATGTAGACTCAAACAACACATTTGCTATCAATAATATGGTGGCAGAGCAATAACAAACTCTTGTATGGACTGTTTGTTAACTTATAATGTGATATCTTTAACTATAAAAAAGGTCACATTTTTCACAAAGCTAAATATTTTAATTTCAAAAAGTAAGAAAGTCACTAGACTAACTATTTAATAAATCACCACTACAAGTAGTCTTAAAAGGCAACAAAAACAAATATTCACCTTTTCAAACAATCATCCATTGAACAACACAAAGTGCCTAAATGCATCTACAACAATCTGTTACAACACAATATTTAAATATCATATATTTTGATTTACACATTGATATGCCGTAGTCATTACAACATAAAAATAATACATTCTAATTTATAAAAACTTACGAAAATAATTAAAAGTTTATAACATGAAGCCACTGAAATAAAATGAATATTAACACTATGACTAGGTTATTCTAAGAGTAAAAAAGAAAAATAAAATGATAAAAAAAACTCCAACCACTATTTGGGGATTAACTCAATATAGAAGACTCTAAAATATCTATATCGATCTACTCTTTGAGCTTACTTCGACAATGTCTTATATAGTGGTTGATCTTATTAAATTTCTATATCGATTTTTGTCTTAACCCCTTTTAACTTAAGGTTATCATTTGTTAAGTCACCAAAACATAAAAGTGTGAATATTACATTTGTGTTTTTTTATTATAAAACATCTCTGTATTATTTTAACAACTTATAGGGTAAGCAAATAGTTATGATCCATTCTTCCAGTAAACTTCCGATTTTCCTTCTCATTATCTTCAATTTTAACCTTCAAATTTGTCAAAAAGCACTCTCTTTTATTCTCAGTGTAAATCTATTCTTTAAAGTCATAGTAATGATAATAAGATTATTGTTGATTCTTTTTTACAAATTTCCATTTAATATTTATTATTAAAAAAATATTGATGATGAATAACATCACATTATAGCAGCTTTATTTATCTTAGAGATGTACAATTCTCTTCCAGATTTACATACCGAGTTGGAGATGATATCTCTTCTGTTCAAAGAACTTATTACAGAATACCATAACCATTAAGCAGTATTATTCAAGTGACAATATCTCTATGTAACATTTTATCAAACACCAAATAGGCATCAGAAATTTGTACTCCAAAAACTAACACACAAGTAGTCAAATATAAATAAATGAATAATAATAACAATAGATCACAAGCAATACAATAAAAAATGATTTGGAATTCAACATAACTTCATACGATGACAAATAGAGTACAAACTATATCCTTGTATGCATTGGAAAGAAATAAAAGAAAAACCTTACATACTCCAAGATGACGGTTGATGAAGAGACGAGTGTTGGCTGAAGAAGTAATTTTGTTTTTCATTGGATTGATTGAAGTCTTTCTAGGTTGAATAGAAAGGCACAAGAAAGTAAATGCTAAATAAAAGTATCAGATGTGACTTGTGGGGCTGGATGAGCTAAAAAAGATAGGGAAACTAAATGAATAGGGTTTACTATTGGAGGGATAATTAAAAAAAATAAAATTTTTCTCTTTTACCAGCCATTTTATTTTATTTGCCAGTGAAAATGCAGTCTTTTCTAGCCATTGTATATTTACCGTTAATTTCTTAACTTCATGAGTAAATTAGTGGCAATTAGCTTATTGCCTCTAACTAAATGCCACTAAAGACTTTTTTTTTCTGGTAGTGACACTCGTCTGACTCCATATCTTTACTTGTAAGCTACCCACAATCAATTAGTGTGGTCCCCTTTACAATCGTACACATACTCAATTTATCAAACCCCACATATGCTCACAGTACTATAATGAAGCCACCATTATTACTACTAACAAACATCAGAACCACACCAGCCACTTACCTTACTCTCAAACCGTCACTCGTATAAACGTCTTCTTATAAAAAACATTGTCGCCTCCAAAAATTTCAAATTAAGTCTACCTCTCTTTCATGACATATACGGGTCTCACCCCAAGCTGATAGCACTAATTTCAAATCCAATAGTACTTTATGTCAAGATAAAGCTATTACATCACACCCAAAGTCAATTCCACACAAGCTTTCACATACCATGCTTCAACTACCATTCCAAACAATCACATACCTCATACCAACACTCGGATAAATTCTTGGTCACTCAAATAATTTTTTATACTATAAGCTTATAACCTCTATTCACCATCAAATGTCTATATACACTTCATAATAGTCTGTGTAGTCTCATTAATAGAGTAGTTTCAACCCTTTCTTAAAATCCTCAATAATTATGTAGAACTGTAGGTCCATATCGTTTGTCACGATCCAAACTGTCGTGATTGACATTCACACTAACCCTCCGGTGGGAAAACCATTAATACTAATTAGCTAACCCAAGAACCACACAACTAAGCCAATTACTAGACATTTAAAGATACAGAATCAGGTTTAGATGCAATAGTAAAATAGAATTCTCACAAACTCCAAAAGTCTAACAAACAAATGCAAAAATTATTCCCTAGAACCTGAAAGTCAATGTACCAAAACTCTAACAAGGAACCATAAGTCTAAAGAAAATGGATACAACCTAATTAAGCATACGAATATCTAAAGTACTAATCTAAGTATGAATAAGATGGAATGAGCAAAAGGAGAACTCATGGTAGCCTGGAAGAATTGGTTCACCCTTGAATTCGATCGATTACTGGTCTTCTAAATAAGGTCTGTCAGTACCCGCCTGAAGATGCCATGTACTCAACAAAGAAAAAATAAGTGCAATATCAGTACACAACCATAGTATACTAGTAGGATCACATGACTATCCAATAAGTAAAATATATCCAAGTAACCACAACATGATAAAACATGCATATATCGAACATATACAATATCAATCATCATTTCAGGATCAATGTACAATTCCATATTCTCACTAATACATCTATATGAAAAGTCAATGTTCCCCTCATGGAACCCACACCCAAACTGTTAGTGTACCGGTACGTGGTACCCAATCCAAGTTAGTGTGTCGGACGTGACACCCAATCCCATATATACGCCGGAACGTGGCACCCGATCCAAGTTAGTGTGTTGGAACGAAACACCCGATCCATTCAACAAGCCACAATCACAATCACAATGTACATTCTCATAATCATACAATCAAGTGTTGATTCATGGCATATAATTATTCATTCATACTCATTTACGATTAGTGTGATCAATAATGCAACATTCGCATACATACATGCATTATAATGAAGTAATTACTAACATAAATCACACCAACATGAAATCACAAAATTACATGTATCGGCTTCCCTGAACTTTTGGAGTAAGAACCCTAAAAGTTACATGTATTCTTAGCTTTCTTAGCCAATGCCTTAGCCTGACCGTCTCGCCTCACCCCCTCCACTTTCTTCACAAAATTTGTTACCTCATTAAAACTTTTCCCCGCAGAAGTCACGTGTACAGAAAATACCTGCAACTCAGAATTTATTCCCTTAATAAATAAGCGGATCCTCTCTTCCTCAGTAGTCACCAGTTGCGTAGTATATCTAGACAAAGCATGTAACTTAGCTTCCTAAGCAGCCACCGACATACCACCCTGCTTTAAAGCCATTAACTCATCCTTCTTATGATCTCTCAAAGTCCGGGGCACATACTTCTCTAAGAACATAGCATGAAATTGGATCCAAGTGAGTGGGGGTAATGCTGAAGATCTGCATTCCACATAAGCCCTCCACCACAGCTTAGCCTCATCTTGAAGTTGAAAGGTCACAAACTCTACCACATGCTGATGGACAATTCCAACTTATAAAGCCTCTCATAACAAATCTAGAATGAACTCATAAGCGACCTCACTCTTGGAACCATGGAACACATGCGGTTTTAATTTTAGGAACTTAGTTAACATCTCGTGTCCATTACCAGTCATAATAGGACCTAACAAAGGATGGAAGAAAACATCATTACCTACAGTTCCACCCATCTTGGGGACAGTGATAGCAATAGGGGGATTGGCAGGATCTTGAGTCGCTTGAACTGAGGGAAGCACTCCAGGACCAACCAATCCTTTCAAGAACGACAGAGTATGTTGAGCTAGCATTGGGTCTAAGGGAGGAATACATGTAGTCTTAGCCTGCACTTCTTCCTTTTGTCCAACATTCTCCTCACCCTCAACCTCAATATTCTCCTCTATCTCTTCATGATGCACATAAGGATTCTCATTTCTGGGAATATTCTCAACCGGAGCTCCATCCCTAGAAGGTGCTACCCTTCCTCGGCCTCTACGCATTGCTCTCTCTCTACCCCTGCCTCGACCGCGGCCTCTTACTGCGGATTCCTCAGCTGGCGCATTGACGGGAGCTACGGGCCTGACGCCGTTGAACCTAGTGTTAACTATCCGCGGACAGAAGAGTCAAGGAGATTAGATATCAATTTAGATCACCAGATACCAATTGGAACCAAGTTATAGCACGAAAGGAGACAAAAGAAAACATAGATATTTCCTAAAGTCCTATAGCCTCTCGAAAAAAAAGTACAGACGTCTCCGTACAGTTCCGCAAGACTTTACTAGACTCATTTTGGTACACTGAGATCAATGAACCTAGAGCTTTGATACCAAATTTGTCACGATTCAGACCGTCGTGATTGACACCCACACTAACCCTCTGGTGGGAGAACCATTAATACTAATTATCTAACCCAAGAACTACACAACTAAGTCAATTACAAGGCATTTAAAGATACAAAAGTAGGTTTAGATGCAAGAGTCAAATAGAGTTCCCATAAACTCCAAAAGTCTAACAAACAAATGTGGAAATTATTCCTTAGAACCTGAAAGTCGATGTATCGAAACTCTAACAAGGAACCATAAGTCTAAAGAAAATGGGTACAATCCAATTAAACATATCAATATCTAAAGTACTAATCTAAGTCCGAATAAGATGGAATGAGCAAAAGGAGAATTCATGGTAGCCTGGAAGAACTGGCTCACCCTTGAATTTGATCAATCACTGGTCTTCTAAACGAGGTATGTCAGTAGCCGCCTGAAGATGCCATGTACTCAACAAAGAAAGAGCAAGTGCAGTATCAGTACACAACCACAGTGTACTGGTAGGATCACGCGGCTATCCCAATAAGTTAAATATATCCAAATAATCACAACATGATAAAACAGGCATATACCAAACATATACAATATCAGTCATCATTTCTGGATCAATGTACAATTCCACATTCTCAGTAATACATCTATATGACAAGTCAATAGTCCTCTCATGGAACCCACGCCCAAACTGTTAGTGTACCGGTACGTGGTACCTGATCTAAGTTAGTGTGCCAGACGTAACACCCGATCCTATATATGTGCCGGAACGTGGTACCCAATCCAAGTTAGTGTGTTGGAACGAAACACCCGATCCATTCAACAAGCCACAATCACAATCATAATGTACATTCTCATAATCATACAATCAAGTGTTGATTCATGGCATACAATTATTCATTCATACTCATTTACGATTAGTGTGATCAATAATGCAACATTCGCATACATACATGCATTATAATGAAGTAATTACTAACATAAATCACACCAACATAAAATCACAACAATCACCTACCTCGAACAAAGCTTGAACCCTCCTAAAAAATTCAATACGGGGATCAATAATTAAGGTCTAATTTATCCGTATTATGACAAACCCAATAACTCAAGACTCAAATTATGATCCTAAGGTGCAGCTAGGGTTTTTCCCACCATCCAAAACTGTTTAAAACTCTTCCCCAATGATATACAATCAAGATTTTACGTTCTACGGATCGAAAAATTGAATTGGGGAGCGAAAACCTTACATTCAACACCAATTTTCGTGGAAAACTGTCAAGAACTCGTCTAGGGTCGTCTCCTAGCTCTCAAAAACAAAAATAGCAGAATAATGGCATTTTGGGGGTTTATTTGCGACTTAATTCGTGACTGGCCCGCTATGTCGGCCCCCATCCCGCCACAACGGCCCCTCCCTAGCGGGAAAAATCCCACCTTGGCGGCTTGCACGGAAACAAGGAGCTAATTTAAGAATTTCAAACCCCCATTTCACAACACAACTTCATCCCATGACACTCAGAAACTACCCTTCCACGCTAAGATCAGTTTCGGGAGTTCTACTTGCCCGAATTGTATTCCGTAAAGTCGTACTGGTTTCTTAACGTCTTAGCTATCCACTCATGTAATAAAATTCATAATTAGATCTATCATGCGCTACCAGATCTTCCTAGAACTCACTGGCTCTAATTTCGTCCAAATCTGGACTAGGCTAGGAATTTTCAAGTTACTACGAAAAAGTTTTTTGGTCCAAAAATTTTCTCTGATGACTTTTCTATAACGATGAAAACATGCCGTTTCACCGTTGTGAATCCATAAGTCACCTACCATAATTTGAACAATCCAAACCAACATAAAAACGCAACATCTTCCACCCATCACTGTTTGTTACCTAAACCAAACTCAATCTTCATAAAAATCATTAATAATCCTTTAGTAAGTCTATGCTGAACCTGTTCACATCTCATAGTCATATCTAAAATCAAAGACGAAACTTCATACAACCTTTAATATACCAGACTTTTGTTCCTTTCGCTAACTCGCTTACTTATATTATCCTTTGACTAACAATCCATGACATTTCACCACATACTTTAGACCAAAACTTTAAGTAAAACTTTTCTTGAGGTCTTTTAACAATCAAAAGTAACAACCCAAATCATGCACAAGTCGTTCGAAATGTTCAATACTCTAGGCGATCGATCGTTTCTTACCTTACCAATTCATACCTTGACAAAACATACTACCAAGAACGTAGACTTACAATGGAAGACTTAAGTTCAGATTTCAACCGTACCAGTTACCAAACTCGAAACCACAAAATGACTTATCACAACACTCGAGCCGAACGTCTGTAGACTTTTTTCTCAAATCTTTCTCAACAGTTTTTCAACCCATCTGATGAACCCTTGACACTATTACCATAATCAGAGCAAAGTAGATGAAATTGCATGTCTCTGAACCCAATTCTTAACCCTATGAATATACATCTTTGACCCTTGCAATCAGAGTAAATATTATTACTCTCTCCTCTTTTAGAAGGCTAAACTATATCGCACTATTTTTCTATATTATGATTCTAGCTCCTTTCAATTCTATTCAAGTGGTGTCCCAGCACATCCTACAACTTTCAATACGACCATGTCGCTCACCAAATAGTAGAAAACCACAATTTTAAATACCTGCAGGTCGTCATTACCATACAAAAATCGTTTAACAAAAAATCCTTATCTTATAGTCGCATCCTAATCATAATCTATCGAACTCTTATTACCATTATACTTAATGGTCATTGTCATCATCTCAAAGTCAACATTATCATCGACATGATATCTTAACCTAGTTATACCAACCAAATTCAAAGGACTAACCCAAATTGTATACACACTTTCTTACCAAAAACCTCTATTGCCTTCACACAAGTATACTTGTTAGGACTTCCTTTAATCATAAACTTATCATCTCAATATCAATCCACTTCTTTTGTCTTATAATTAAATCACTGATCCCTAATTAGATCCTCGAAATACACTTCACAACTTGAACACATTAATACCTTATCTAAGATCCACCAATATAGTTTTTCTTATAAACAATGTCAAACTCAAGCGTCTGTAGTAACAAGCTTGTTGGTTTCTTAAAAATTGTACGCAATTTTTAAATATAAAAAATTAAAAAATAAGACAAACAAATTAAAATGAAGGGAAAAAGTAGACAAATGTATATGTACATCTAGAACCACACAAGTGAAGCAGACATGTTGACGGCCACCTGTGTGGTTATCCACACATAGTCAAGTAGTAGTAGAAGTAGATTTACCCAATCAACTTACGTAGATCATATTCATCTATGCTACATACTTCTATTTTTTTAATCCCATCTATGGCACATACTTCTATTGAAGTCGGTGAAATATTTTAATCTAATATTATTAGAAATAAAAGTTTTTCTCTTAGTGAATTTTAAAAATAAAACATTACTTATTTTTAAAATGACAAAATAATCTTAAAACAACTTGATTTTTTTAAAAATTTTATAAAGATAATTATTTTAAATTGTTTGAAATTGAAGTTCAACGATTAACTAATATTGTGGAGGGTCAAAATTGAGTGTTAATAATTGATACATTTATTTAAAAAATAACTAGTCTATGACAAAATAATTATGGAAAAATTACATAAATACACATCTTATTTAATTACTATAATCTCAAAAATTCCCTACCATTTAATTTTTTTTTAAAATCTCCTCTCGGATAAAACACTCCTCTCTCAGTGATACATCCCTCCCCTCTCTGATACATCCCTTCCCTCTCGGATACATCCATTCCTTCTCGGATACATCACTCCCCTATGTATCTGGATGTCCTATCCCTTCTCAGATACATCCCTCCCTTCTCAGATACATCCCCGAATGTCTGCTGATATATCCGGAAGTCCAGTGATGTATCCGAAATTCATAAGTTTTAAGAGATTTTTGTAATTTGAAAAAAAGTAGGGAAATAATGTAATTAGCTCTTAACACTATGAGATTTACGTAAATTATAATTAGGAAAAATTACCTAAATATACATTTTATTTTACCATTATCTCTAAAATTACTTACCATTTAAAAAAACTTTCAAAAATCCCCTCTCGGATACATCGCTTCCCTCTTGCTGATACATCCCTATCTCCCTCGGATACATCCCTACCCTCTCTAGTACATCACTTCTCTCTTAGATACATCCCTCTTCTCTCTAATATATCTCTCTCCTATGTATTCGGAGGTCCTATCCCCTCTCAGATATATTCCTTCTCTCTCGGATACGTCCCTCTCTTACGTATTCAGAAGTCCAATGATGTATCCAGAAATCCAGTGATGTATTCGGAAATCCAGTGATATATCCGAAAATCCAGTGATGTATCCGAAATCTATAAATTTTAAGGGATTCTTGTAATTTAAAAAAGAGTAGGAAAATAATGTAATTAGCTCTTAACACTACGAAATTTATGTAAATTATACTATACACATATTTTGACTAAATGTCCAAATTTAAGTTGAAAAAACCGTTTGACTGCTCCAAATTACCTTATTAGGAAAAGCTTATTAAGGCAATATAATAAATATAATCAATGTCTTAATTGATTTCAAAATAATGGTTAATGAAGAAGAGGTTATCAACGATTAGTAATTATAGGTAGAATACAATAAATAAAATGATTAGTATTATTATTTTTGAGATATAATAATTATTTTACTAGCATTTTTATCATCTGATTTTAATCATATTAACGGTAAAAAAATGATTGAAAATTAGATTTGGGGTGAATTAATATACAGATTATTTGCATGCCTAAATTGAAAGACAGTAGTACTAATTACTAGTTTGTTTCATAATAGGTAAGGTATGATAATTACCATAATCTTGATACAATAATATCTACATTATCTATTATGGAAAAGAAAAAAAAATAGAGTATTGAATGCTAGCTATAAGAACCACCCTGCATCTTAACTTAGAAAATATATTTGAAGATGAATTCCATGAAAACATTAATAGTATTTTTTGTTATCTTTATCTCTTGTGGTACTTTTTCATCGGGAGATTTAATAGAAGATGTTTGTCGAACGTTTAAAGACTTCAAAACATGCATCAATTCTCTTAGAGCGGATCCTAAGAGTTCTTCTGCTGATAAAAAAGGTTTGGTGCATATTCTTCTTCAACAGTGTTTATCAAAGACAAAACATATTTACAATGAAATTGTAAGTCTACTAGAGCAAGCAAAAGAACCTGTTCTCAAAGAATGTCTTCAGATTTGCAAGGAAAATTATGATGGTTCGATAGATGACGCTACAACATCAATTGAAAATTTTGATGCAAATAAGTTTTCTGAGTCAAGAAATTTTGTTTCTGCTATTGTGAGTGGTCCAGTCACTTGTGAAGTTACATTTAATGAACCACCTGTTAGAAAATTTCCAATAAAATTAGAAAGTGACGATTTGATGAATTTTATTGGTATAATATTGAGTTTGCTAAAGCAATTCGAAATTAATTTGTAATTGTTATTCTGATTTGAATTTATAAATGTTGCCTTGATTACATAATGACTTATATTAAAGTTTACATTATGAGTTACTCGTCTTTTTCTCCCTTTAGTTACCTCCATATATTTATTCTTTATGTTAATTATAAGAGAAAACACATAAAATTCCTCCAAAACTTGGTAGCAAAACTTACTTTAACATTTTAACTTTACATATAATTATTTACCCCTCTAATCTCTTTTCAATGGCAAATGCATTCCACATGTGCCATGTCATCGATACATCAGCGCCAGATCATTGTCATATCAGTGCCACATTGAACATTATTTAAAATTTGATTTTTTAAATTCTTTTTTTATTTCTTTTTGTTTATTCATAATTTTGAAAGTAAAAAAATCTCAAAAAATGAGCTTGCATGTTCCTCAACTCAGTCAAGATTGCAATTGAACAAACTCAAGTAAGGATTGAAGGATTGATCCAAGATCTTAAAACCATTCTCATAAAAACACATCAATTTTTAAGAAACATTATCAAAACAAATAAATAATAACAACTGAAATTTAATTTGAGATGAACGAATTATAACTTTTTCATTGAAAAGAGCTTCAAGTTCATCACATTCAAAGACTACCATTTGAAGCAAGAACAAATTGTTGATTTTTCCATTTCCCCCCTTTTCGTTACACCCTTTTAATAATCGAAATGAAATGGAGGTGGGGGAGGGGGCATTTCAAAGAAGGAGAAAGATGGAAAGTTCAATGAAAAAGGAAGAAGAAAAAGGCGATGTAGGTGATGATTGAGGTAGCGAGGTCTGAAGAGAAAGATAGAGGGTGGGGGTGGGGGTTCGAAGAGGAGAAATAGGGTCGCGATGAGAGTTTTGAAGGAGAAAGAGGTAAGGGTTCGAAGAAGAAGAACAAAGAAGTGGTGGGGTGTAAGGAAGATGAAGGAGTGGGATGGGGCTGGTGGTATACTAACACTCTGTTTGGATCATTGTTATCCATTGTTTCATAATGTATTGTACTTAGGGGTGTTCACAGGTTGGTTTGGATCGGTTATTGGTCAAAACCAAAACCAAACCAACTTAATCGGTTTTAAAATTATCAAAACCAAACCAAACCAATTATAATATACATTTATCGGTTTGGTGATTATCGGTTTCGGTTTGGTTTGATTCGGTTATTAACTATACACAAAAATAAAAGAAACAATTCATTTAAAATGTGAAAAAAGTGACAACAATCCATTCAAAACGAAAAATAGTTAGAATGACTTAAATTACTAAACTTTCAATCACTAAATTTACT
>JAJOOE010001328.1:0-27757 GCA_036250405.1 Solanum raphanifolium | reverse complement strand
AGCTACGAAAGGTGACCAAGTGGTTCTCTTTCTTCGGAAAGCATGAGTTAGCAATCACCAACTCAAAAGCTTTAGCAAAATCTAGAAGCGAAGTTCCAACTCCATTTCTCTCCCCAAAACCAAAGCCTCCATGAACATCATCAAAGCCACTAGAAGTTGCCCCAATATGGCCATTAAAATCTCCACTAATGACAATTTTCTCAGTGTTCGGTATACCTCTAACTACCTCATCCAAATCCTCATAAAAGAGCTTTTTGGCCTCCTCGTCCAAGCCCACTTGAGGTGCATAAGCACTAATAACACTTAAAGTACATCCTCCAATGACTAGCTTAATTTTTATCAATGCCACATAATTTGAGACATGGAAAGTGACATGTATTATTTGAAAATTACGTTAAAAGGATAATATAAATTGCAATAATTAACAATTTAATATATTTAAAAGACATAAAAAATGGCCAATTTTTGAAATCCTATATATGCCACCTAAATTGAAACAATGAGAGTAATATATATTATTTTTAAAATTAAGTAAAAAGTATAAATTATCATAATTAACAACTTAAAATATTTTTAAAATCATATAAAAATTTCGATAACTTCTCTAGTTCCATAATATCACATAAATTGAGATAAAAAAATTAACATATATTGGGCCCCGTGCTGGCACGGGATCCTGTATCTAGTGTATATAGTATACAGGTCTAATATAGATAGAATAGTTTCTAAATAGAGGAGGACTTTGGTTTTTTCCCTTGCATGTTCCTTTTTACGTAACACTTTTTAACGTATAAAAACTAATTATTTTTTTGTGTGTTTTATCACTATCATTAATTACTTATTTTTCAAAATCTATTATTATTCATCAATTAATATGAATATTATGAAGAAAAAAAATACTCATCTCATTTATTATTTTTTAAAGGATGTGCAAACTTCAAAATGGACAAGTAAATATAAACGAAAGTAGTATTTACATTTCAATCATTAATTTACTATACCCCAGTTATAAAAGTTAGATGATTTATATAGATAATACATTAGTATTAATTATTTTTATCCTAGTTTATGTGACATTTTTATTATTTGAGATTTAAATTATGTTAACTATGGCAAATAATTTAAATGTACTAACTCATCAAATTGACATGCAAGTTGATATAGTCCCATTTTGATCTTAAAATGAAGTAAATTGACTCTAAAAAATCAGAAACGTCACATAAATTGTGTTGGAGAGAGTAGTATTTTTTTTGTACTAGCCTTATAACTCTTTTAGACATTGAGGGTGTGTTTGGTATAAAGGAAAATATTTTCTAAAAAATAAGTGTTTTTTTACTTATTTTATGGTGTTAAGTAAGGACAAAATATTTTTCAAGGGTATTTAGATATAAAATAGGCAAATAACATGACTACGGACCTACGTCCTGACCCAACACAGGAATCAACTCTCAACTTGACACTCACTCTGAGGCCTGATCACAAGAATCAAACCTTGCCCCAACCCAAAAATCCAACCTCGACATTGACACCAAAATCTAACTCTAACCCCAAAACTGATCCTAAAATCTAACCCTAACCCTAACCTCGACTCCAACCCCAACCCCAAGATCCAATCTCAACCCGACCCTAACCTCGAGACTCAAATTTGACCCAAACCCCAACCCCAACCCCAACCCAAGACTCGACCTCAAGACCCAACCTCGACTTCGAATTAGACCCTAACCCCGAGACTCGACCTTGAGGCCCAACCTCAACCTCAAACCAGACCACAAAACATAACATCAAACCTATGACTTGACCTTAACCTATAACCTAACCCTGAGACTTGACCTCGACCCATAACCCAAAACCCAAAAACTCACCACTAATCTTGACCTTGAGATCCAACTCTAAACTTAACCCCAACTGATCCCTGACACCCTTCTCTACCTAAACCTTATCCTTGACCCAAAGACCCAACCCCGACCGTGAGACCTAACATTGATCCTGAGATCTAACTAAATACGTCCTAATTACACTTCTGGATAAGAACTATAACACGGTCATTTTCAAATATAAAACTCAATTAGGTTGATATTGAATTCCAGATGAAATAAGGCAAAGACCAGGTCGTATGCAATTATTCTTACTAGTTACTTATGTCTTTAAAAAAAAAAAGAGTTGTGGAAATTTCCTATCATTTGATATCAATTTCAACTACTTAACACTAATGATGTTTCAACAAAAAGAGAAGTAATTAAGAGAGAAACTAGGGTTGCGTAACCGTGACCTTTTGACTAATTTCAGATGACTTCCAGTAATAAATCTTTCTAGTGCTAGATGTGCAAGCTTATCGATTATAGTACTTCACTTAGTCATTTTTCAACTTAATTAAACGAATGCTACTCTTATTCTTTCGAACTAAAATTGATGGAAATAAGACTACGGACAATTGCTCTAAGTTGGTTAACCTTTCTACAACATCAATCATCAGATGGGGGTTTGGAACCCCGAATCCTTGTTGTTAATTCTTTTTCCTGATTTATACCTTTTTACTTAAACAAAATAAAACTAGGACATGTTCTAATATTTGTAATCATTAGAAATTAATTTATATGGAAGAATAAAATACGTATATGCTTACACTATATGTATTTGCGTCACGATCCAAAAATGCACATGATGACACTTGTCTTTTTCCACCAAGACAAGTCAATCTCAACCCAATGATAACGAAAGAAAATGCAGAAAATAGTAAAGCAAGAACAAGAAAAAGGCAGAAAACTTATTCATTCTAAATAATATTCCAAAACCTGGTTGTCACGTGTACAATCCAATAACAAAATTACAGAATTTGAAAGATAAATACAAGTCTTAATATTTGTTTCTCAAGTAGCAAAGCTTAAAAGAAAAAAGGGAAAAAGGGCCCGTCAGGATGACAAGTAACTACTTCTCATATCCTTCAACGAGCCTCAACTGTTAGGAGAAGAAGAAGATCACACGGGTCCGAGCTCAGAACCTACACAAATGTAGAAGCAAGAGGTGAGTACTAACAACATGGTACCCATCAAGCAACCTACTAAACAAAACAACTAGCTAGAAATCGAATATCCCTTACACTCCAACCGAACCTCCTTTAATTAAAACCTACACAGAAATCAGCCCAACCTAGCAATTCTACAATACACGGCTCATAAGGCCTAATATACATATTTCAATCTTTACAATTCAACATTCAACAAATCAAATAAGTCAATCTCAATGTCAAGTAGTTCAGTTACATGTAACAAGTACAACAATCACAATCAATAAGTAAGTCACACATAAACATCAAATGCATCAAGTCACAATGATCAATTTCTTGTCGGAACTATTTCCCATCGACACAATATCACTAGCCATTTTTTAATCGGCTTATTACATCACTAGCCGAAACCATTTCCCATCAAATTTATATCAATCACTAGCCAGACAATTTCACATTGTCTTTATGTCAAATTACTAGCCAGAACCATTTCTCATCGGCTTTATAAACAATCGCCGACAAAGACCTCGACATCAAATCACTCGTCGGCAAAGACCTCGGCATTATAAATTATCACTTGTCTCATCACAACGTTCACAATCAATGCATACAAGCAATATCATACCACACGAAAGAGATAACAATTCACACAATTCAAGTCCACATTCATGCTTTCAAGCATTTCATCAATCAATCAACAAGGGTCACAATAAGGCAATTCACATCATCATGTTCATCACATAGACTTTTTCATTTCAACCCCTTTTTATTCATTTAGATGTATCAAGTGCACAATTAAACCCTTCACCTCATCTTCATTACTTCAACATACAAGCAACGAAGGAATCATACGAATTCGACTAGAATATAAAATTTTGGAGATCACTTGCCTTAAATCAATCAACAATCACTCCAAAAGTTGAGTTTTCCCCTTCCAAACCATTTCCAAAGACACACAATCAATGCACAAGAAAGTATTCACAATCACATTCCAGAAACAACAACACCCACAACAATTCCTTGGAAGGTGGGTCAATTAACACAATACCCAATTCCAAAATAAAGGTTTGAAATTGAAATATTATACTTGAAAACATTACTCAAGGCTTTAGGAACTGATGAGTCTGAGATTTCGACTCATTTATGGCTTTGTTTTGATAGTATAAGTGTCCTCAAATGCCTAATTTATGCTCTAAAGTGTTGTTAAAGTGTTGATTTGTAGCTATGAAGGCTAAGGAGCAAGGTAAGGACACTACCGGGCAAAAATAAACTAACAAGTTGAAAAAGTGAAGAAAAGCGACCCTGGTGATCACCAAGACCACTCGGTGAACCGTCGAGTGGCTCTTTAGCTCGCCCAAACTTCTAGCGTGCCATCCCTGGGGAAGAACTAATTTGGTAACAGGAATGGGAAGTTGGCGTGTAACACCCCGCATGTTAGAACTACCAGATTGCAGATTTCAAGTGTTGCATGTGGCACCCATGGCCTGTCCTGCAGGTCCGTTGTACACCACCTGTGAACCTTCCCCAGAAACCCTAGAAAAATAATTCTAAGTGTCAACCCACGACCGGACCCACGGACCGTGGTCCGTGTCCGTGGATCAGACCCCCAATTTCAGCTCTCAGTCACGATTGATAGTTGACCAGCATGGACCGTCAGTCAATCGACGGTCCGTCGGTCCCGTCCGTAGTTAGGTCAAGGGTTTTTTGGTCTTTTCCTTATACGTTGGACCCCTAAACTACGTCGTTTAACCCCTAAACTACGTGGTTTTGGTCAGTTTTATCCTAGAAACATAACTAGAACTTTCCTAAGTCAGATCATTCATCAAGACTTACAAAAATTAGAGCGTAAGAGGAGAAAGAGGTCAAGAACCCTAGTTCAAGAACGTAGCAATGTTTCATCAGTTTCAACCCCGTAATTGAAAGATTTCTTCGTGGAATTCGTCAGCAGGTTGTGGGATTTCACTAGTGGGTTCCTTTCACCCATTAGGTCCCTAGATTTCAGTCAGAATCTTGATTCCCTTAATGTTATTTAGACCTAGGATTTCTTAAATGTTAGAACTGTTGGGTTTTAGCTGTTAGAATGATCCAAATCATATTATCATGTTGTAGTATTATTTTTGCCCAGATTCATGCATAAACTCAGAACCCTAGCTATGTAGTTCTTTTAGTTCATGAATTACACATGCTAGGTTAGATAATTCAGTTATATATAAACATGCCTCAAAATTCGAATGCATTATTATTAGTACATTAATGTTGCATTCTCAATTTGCATGTCAGTATTTTAAGCTATCCATTAGTACAACATTCCAGTCATAAAGTGTTAATTACTTAATCAATTGGGAGAAGCTTAATATCGAGTGGACTAGGGTCAGTCACCCTCAAGTCCCAGAACTACATGCCCCGTAGGTTGTAAGTCCCCTCCGTGGGCATCATTTTAGTGATCACACCAGCATGCATCTATACCTCTGGCAGGGTATATTGGGTCCTCTCGATGGGGCTTATACATCGGACTCCACATTTAGCTCATGTAGTTTTATGTCAATTATTAGTAGCTCTGTTACAGTTCAGTCAGATTCTAGTGCTTTGACCATGTTATCTGTATAGTTCAGTATTCAGTCTCCGCATGTTATAAACTTGGTCATTGCATTCAGTTTAGTCATGTTCAGTATTTCCAGTATCATTATCATGTTCAGATTATATCATTGCTTTATTGCTTGTTCAGTTATGTTATTGTTCAGCTTTATTCTATCCTACATGCTCAGTACCTTTCAAGTATTGACGCATACTCTATGCTACATCTTCTCGTGATGTAGGTTCTGGTCCTTAGCAGTCAGATCACGCATAGATGGTTCCCGATCTTCAGTTCATCAACATCAATGGTGAGTCCTCATTCTTCGAGGACAGTTGACATGTTATCTTTCCATTTTAACTTTAGTTTCAGTTTTGCTAGATCTAGCTGGGGTATGTCCCAGTATTTTTAGTCAGTAGAGGTTTTATTTCAGACATAGTTAGTTTCAACTTTAGTGTTAGAGTTTGACTTTTCATTTGTATTCAAACTCTCAGTTTGCTTATATTCAGAATTAGTATATGGGTATTCCCCATTACTTTTAGTTTATCTCATGTCTTATGCTTCCGCTCAGTATTTCTTCTAAGTATGCTTATGATATGCCAGCAGGGTTATCTTGGGGTCACTCGTGATCCTAGGTCCCGTGCCCGCGTCCAGGGGTAGCCTCGGGGTGTGACAAACTTAGTATCAGAGCACTAGGTTTAAGAGTCCTAGGATGTCTGAAAAGCCGCACTAAGTAGAGTCCTTTTCATGGGTATGAAGTGCACCACATCTAATGAGAGGGAAGCAACAAAGTGTTTTAGGAAAAAACTTCACTCTCTTTGTTACTCTTATCGTGCGTAAGGTATGATCTAATTCCTCGTTCTGACTCGTCATTTTGCATTTCAAATCATGCCTCATCGTAGAACTTATGCAAGGAATGTGAATGCCAGGAATGTAAACGTAGCTCCTTAAGTCCCAGATCAGGAAGTTTCGAATGCTGAATTTCAGAACGCTATCCAGTTGTTGGCTTAGAGTGTAACCAACCAGAACAATCAGCAGGTTCCAATTCTGACAAACGCTAATGTTGGGTCAGCTGCAGCTAAAGTTCGTGTTTTCGTTAGAATGAATCCGCCTGAGTTCTTAGGATCACATACTGGTGAGGATCCCCAAAACTTTATTGATGAGGTCAAGAAGATCTTTGGAGTGATGCAGGTAACTGGGAATGATCGGGTTGCATTGGCATCTTACCAGCTTAAGGATGTAGCTCATATCTGGTATACTCAGTGGAAAGAGAATAGGGGTACATATGCAGCTCCTATCACTTGGGAGTGCTTTAGTGAGACCTTTCTGGACAGGTTCTTCCGAAGAGGGTTGAGAGAGGCAAAAGCTCAGGAGTTTATGAATTTGAGGCAGGGTTCTATGACAGTCAAAGAGTATGGACTCAAGTTCACCCAACTCTCCAGGTATGCTCCTTACATGGTGACCAATTCCTGGGCTCAAATGAACAAGTTCATGTGTGGGGTATCCGATCTAGTGAAAATAGAGTGTAGGAATGCTATGTCACTGGAAAATATGAATATCTCTAGGCTCATGATTCTTGCTCAGCAGGTTGAGGGTGATAAGCTTAGGGAACATGACAATGAGAATAAGAAGGCTAGACCAGGCAATTATGACTATTCTCAATAGAAATCGGGTGGTGGAAATCGCTCACAGTTTCAGCAGAAGTCTTTAACTCTAGCACCTTCAAAAACTAGTGTTCCATCATTCAAGTTCTGAAATGATCAGAAGGGTAGGGAATCATGCTCCAAGTATCAAGGTAGTATTTCAGGCACCAGAACCTACCCAACTTGTCCAAAGTGTGCTAAGAACTATCCGGGCAAGTGTCTTGCAGGAAAAGAAGGATGTTTTAGGTGTGGTCAGTCTGGTCACAAGTTGAAAGATTGTCCTTCTAAATAGGGTCGAGATAGAGAGACGGGATTCTTGGGATGTGATAGGAATACGGGATAGACTAAATTATCGGGTACATGCTTTTGATAGTAAATTGTTGAGTATTTGTGACTAGGCTAGACTATAGTGGGGGTAAATTCTCTCTCGAGCAACTTACCCCGAATCAACACAGTTTCTCTCGAACACCAAGTTGCCGCATTAAGCATAGCCTCTGTCTTAGCCCATTCACTCTCTCGAGCTGAATGTGTGGGAGAAGGACTAGGATTCACTCTCTCGAGCTGAACCCATGTCGACACAATACCACCAACTATCAATTTAGTAGTCTTAGTTTTACGACCTCTCTCTCGAGCAAGCCAAAAACACTAAGATGAAATCGTATTTGCAACTACAATTCCATTAAGTTCATACACAACTACTAAACAAAATCACATCTAAGCAACAAATAAACCATCAACAAGCAAGACCCAACATATAATCTAACCCATATTCACAAAATCACACCCCAAGAATTGGTGTTTTAGCTAGACATGTAAAAGAGATAAAAATTTATACCAATATCAGTTTCCATCAAGTGGGTATGAAGGATTAAGTCTTAAAACACGTCAAGAGTGTAGAATCTTTGAGACCTAAGTCCAACTTCTTGGAGATGAAACCCTTTGAATCTTCAAGGTCTAAGAACAATGTCTTTCTACTTGAAACTTAGAAAAATAAATGTTGTGTCTGAAAATTGCCTACTAAAATAAAATTTAAACAAGTATTTATAGTGTTTGAAAATTCGTGCTGCAGCGGATCACTTGGCGCAGTTAGTTGG
Source organism: Solanum raphanifolium (assembly GCA_036250405.1). NCBI lineage: Eukaryota > Viridiplantae > Streptophyta > Magnoliopsida > Solanales > Solanaceae > Solanum > Solanum raphanifolium. Next base: position 19,444 of record JAJOOE010001328.1, on the reverse strand, counting down.
GATTGCCGATGCACTCGGCAATCCGCCTTTTGGTCGATTTCATCGCTTTCATTCTTTAGCCTTCAGCATCTTCGCATTTTGAGTCGTTGGGCGATATAGTACTATTTCGCGGAACTACTCGGCAACACGCTGACTGCTCCATTTCATCACCAACTTGATCTTTCCCTTTAAGGCTCAGCACACTGGAACAAAAGGCGATCTCTAGGCCGATCGACAACTCGCCAACTGGTTTGGCGATCTTCAGGCCTTCATTTCTTCATTCTTTTCAGCTGCCTTGTTCCTTCTTGCCAAGTAGTGTCCATGCTTTGCCTTAAACTCCAAATACCTAAAACTTAAGGGTTTTCATCAGATATTGAGACAAAATATGCATTTGAGGACACTAATTCTATCAAAATATAGCCCTAAATGAGTCCAAATTGTGGACTCATCAGTGACCCCAGAAAATGTGCCATGCCTAAGGTCATTTTCCTGTCAACAAGAGAACCTGCATAATCAACATCAACATATCCAATTAAATCAAAGGAATCCTCAGAAGGGTAGAATAGGACTAGGTCCGATGTTACATTCAAGTATCTTAGGATCCTTTTTGCTGCCTTCAGGTGCGACTCTTTTAGAGCTGCCTGAAACCTAGCACACATCCCCACACTGAATATTATATCTGGTCTGCTTGCAGTAAAATAGATGAGAGAACCAATGATTCCTTTATACATAGTTTGATTCACATCAGTGCCTGCATCATCCTTGTCGAGTTTGGCATTGGTGCTCATAGGAGTATCAAGTATTTTGGCCTCCTGCATGCTGAACTTCTTGAGTAGTTCTTTGATGTACTTCTCCTGGCAGATTGAAGTCCCCTGAAGGAATTGTTTGATTTGTAGACCCAATAAGAAGGTGTGTTCCCCCATCATACTCATTTCAAATTCACTACCTATTAAGGCTGCAAATTTTTTGCATAGAGGATCTGAAGTAGGTCCAAATATTATGTCATCTACATGGACTTGCACCACCAGGATCTCTTTCCTCTAGATTTCAAGGACAAAGTGTTGTCAATTTTTCTTCTTTTGAACCCATTTTCTAGAAGAAACTTTGACAATTGTTCATTCTAGCCTCTAGGTGCTTGTTTCAAGCCATAAAATGTTTTGTCCAATTTCAAAACATTGTTGGGCAAGTCAACATCTTCAAATTCTTGAGGTTGTTTAACATAGACCTCCTCCTTCAAATAACCATTCAGAAAGGCACTCTTAACATCCATCTGAAAAAACTTGAACCCCATGTATGTAGCAAAGGCTATTAGAATTCTAATTGCTTTCATCCTTGCCACCGGTGCAAACGTTTCATCGTAATCGATTCCTTCCTCTTGATTTTACCCTTGCACCACTAGTCTTGACTTGTTTCTTGTGATAGTCCCATGTTCATCCAGCTTGTTTCTGAACACCCACCTGGTCCCAATAATGGTTCTGTTGAGGGGTCTGGGGACCAGGTGCCACACTTTACTTCTCTCAAACTAATGAAGTGCATCTTGCATTGAATTCACCTAGTCAGCATCTTTTAAAGCCACTTTAATGTTTTTGGGTTCAATGGTGGAAATAAAGGCTGAAAAAGCAACTAGACTTCTGGTCTTGGATCTAGTTTGTATTCCAGATTCAAGGGGAGACACCAGATTGTCCAAAGGATGAGAGGTTTGATGTTTCCATCCTGTTTTCTTGTGATCTCCTCATTATGTTCAACAACTGGTTCACTAATCTCAAAGCTTTCATTGTGAGTTTCTCTATGAGCAACATTTAAGGCATTAGAAGGACCAGGTTCTTCTAGGAGTTTTGCAGTAGTTTCTTCATTCGAATCCTTCTTAGCCACATGGTCTTGAATGGGGCCATCTCTTTGAATTTGCATTAGCTCCTCAAGTTCAAGATCCTCCTTGTTTTAAAGATTGTTCATATCACCATATTCATCAAATATAACATGCATACTTTCCTCCACACGTAGAGCCCTTTTGTTGTAGACTATGTACGCCTTGCTCGTTGAAGAGTACCCCATGAATGTCCCTTCATCACTCTTTGGATCAAACTTGCCAAGATCATCCTTTCTGTTGTTCAACATAAAACACTTGCAGCCAAAAGCCTTCAGATGACTAATTGATGATTTTCTTCCATTTAGTAGTTCATAAGGAGATTTCTTGAACACTGACCTGATGAGACATCTGTTTGTGTCATAGCAAGCAATGTTTACTGCTTTTGCCAAAAAATTCATTGCAAGTCCTGAATCAATGAGCATGGTTCTGGCAATGTCCACCAAAGTCCTATTTTTCTTTTCTACAACCCCATTTTGCTGAGGAGTTCTGGGAGCAAAGAAGCACTCCAGTTGTTTCATCCTTAGTTCGCAGGAACATGTTCTAGGTGAATCTGGAATAATGATGTATTTCTTCCCACCTCTGCTTCGAATTCTTACTGGTCCACAAAGATCCATATGAACAAGCTCTAATGGTTTGGTTGTGCTAACTCCATTCTTTAGTTTGAAAGATGATATTGTTTGCTTCCCCCTCACGCAAGCATCACAAATTTTGTTCTTAGAAAATTTCAACTTGGGTAATCCACTGACCAGGTCCCCTGCAACCAGTTTGTTCAACAGAGATGAGCTTACATGTCCCAATCTTTTGTGCCACTGATTTGCGTTGTCAAATTGAGCACTCAGACACATGAGATTATCCCCTTCTATAGAGTCGTGGATTGCAACATACATATTTTTTACCCTTCTGGCAGTAAGAATAACCCTGTTGAAAACAAGATTCGTGACTATGCATTGATCTGACACAAATCTCACTTTATTTCCTTTGTCACAGATTTGAGACACACTAAGAAGGTTGTACTTCAACCCATTCACATAGTACACATTGTCTATGGAATGTTCCTTTCATCTGCCAATCTTCCCAACACAAAAAATGAATCCCATTTTGCCATCTCCAAATGACACACCACCACCTTGGTGTTCCTCCACAGAGAGAAAGTTTTGAGTTTCTCCGGTCATATGCTTTGAGCAACTGTTGTCCATGTATCAGCATTGGTTGCTTCCTCTCTTCTGCAAAAGAATCACTTGTTAGATTTAGGAACCCACTTGAGATGGAGTTCCCAAAAACTATCAAAAGGTTTAATGAGAAACCTTCCAGTCCAAGGGGGTAAGGTGTTCTTGCTAAAGCGATATTTAGGACCATGCACTTTCCTTTTCTCTACCTTCCCCTTTTCAGATTTAAAGAAGCTTTCTTGATTTTCTTTTACCCTTTTCAGAGACTCACGATTTCTATTCAAGTGACCCATTCTCCCACAGTGGGTACACAACAAGTTGTCAGACACTGACACACATTTGTTATGAGGGTTGTAGGGAGGTTCTGTCTTTTGACACTCTAAACCTTTCCCACTGTTGAATTTTTAATTTTCCAAGTTAGAAAGGATCTTAGATGAGTCAGTCCATTTTAGGGAATGACTTAAATCTTCTTTGACTTGACTTAGGTCCTTTACTAATTGTGAGTTTCTCTCAAGGGCAACAACTAGTTTGGACTCAGAAGTTTTCAGACTTTCCTCTAGATCAAGTTCAAAAATACTGAGTTTTCTCTTTCCATTCTCAGAGGTACCAGGTTCCTTTTCAGGTTGATGACTCTCAGTCTCTAGAATACTCACCCTAACATTCATTTTAGACATTTGAGAAATAATGGCAGTTTTCTCATCTTCACATAGATTTAGTTTTTCACTCAAAATCAATTTTTCATTTGTTAATTCATCAACAAAGTCAATCAACACGGAGGTAACAATGGTAGAGCTCAGACCACAACTTCAGCAGCACCAGCAGGTCGCCCGAATCAGCATGGTAACTCATCTGGTACAGGTGGTGGTTAGCGCCAAAATAAGTTGTATGTTCTCCAGGATCAGGAAGATTCTCCTGATATAGTCACTGGTACGTTACGAGTCTTTGACTTAGATGTTTATGCTTTGTTAGATCCAGGGGTTACTCTTTCCTTTGTAACTCCTTATATAGCAGTCAACTTCAGTGTTAGTCCAAAAACCCTCTCAAAACCCTTCTCAGTCTCTACTCCAGTCGGTGGCCCAGTTATAGCTAGATAGGTATATAGAAATTGCCCTATCACAGTCTCCCAAAATGTCACCATAGCAGATCTTGTAGAGTTAGAAATGGTAGACTTCGATATCATTCTAGGCATAGATTGGTTACATTCATGTTATGCCTCAGTCGATTGTAGAACTAGGATTGTTTGTTTTCAATTTCCAGACGAACCAATCTTAGAATGGAAGGGTAGTAGTTTAGCGCCTATGGGTCGATTCATTCTTATCTTAAGGCAAAAAAGATGATCTCTATTATCTCTATCATCTAGTTTGGGTTAAGGATTCAAGCTCCGAAACCCCAACTCTTGAGTCAGTTCTAGTAGTCAGTGAGTTCCCATAAGTGTTTCCAGAAGATCTTCCCAGAGTTCCTCCTGAAAGGGAAATTGACTTTAGACTTGATCTCCTTCCAGATACCCAGCCCATTTCTATTCCTCCTTACAAAATGGCTCCAGCTGAGATTAAGGAACTGAAAGAGCAGTTGAAAGACCTTCTAGATAAGGGCTTCATTAGACCAGTATTTCCCCATGGGGTGCACCAGTATTGTTCGTGAAGAAGAAAAATGGTTCTCTCAGAATGTGAATTGATTATAGATAGTTGAACAAAGTCACAATCAAGAATATGTATCCTATCCCCAAGATTGATGACTTGTTCGATCAACTTCAGGGTGCTAGTCATTTCTCAAATATAGACATCAGATCCGGCTATCATCAGCTCAAAGTCAGAGATAGTGACATTCTAAAAACAGCCTTCAGAACTCGGTATGGTCATTATGAATTTGTAGTTATGTCATTTGGACTAACCAATGCTCTTGTAACTTTCATGGATTTGATGAACAAAGTGTTCAAGCAGTACTTGGACTTGGTCGTTATCATCTTTATTGATGATATTCTCATTTACTCTAGGAATGAGGAAGAACATGCGAATCATTTGAGGGTTATTCTGCAAACTCTCAAAGATCGCCAGTTATTCGCTAAATTTAGCAAGTACGAGTTTTGGTTGCAATCCGTTGCTTTCCTTGGGCATATTGTTTCTAGTGAAGGGATCTGAGTGGATTCTCAGAAAATAGAAGCAGTGAAACAATGGCCCAGACCTACCTCTCTTACAGATATTAGAAGTTTCTTGGGTTTGGCTGGTTATTACAGAAGGTTCAAAGGATTTTCATCCATAGCCTTTCCAATGACTAAGTTGACTCAGAAGAAAGTCAAGTTTTAGTGGTCAGATGATTGTGAGAAAAGTTTTGCAGAACTGAAAACTAAGTTGACTACAGTTCCTGTCTTTACTCTACCAGAGGATTCAAACGGTTATGCTATCTATTGTGATGCATCCAGAGTCGGCCTAGGTTGTGTGTTGATGCAGCGATGTAAGGTTATAGCTTATGCTTCTAGACAGCTTAAGGTGCATGAGAAGAACTATCTAACTCATGACCTCGAGCTTGCAGTAGTGGTATTTGCACTTAATATTTGGAGACATTACTTGTATGGTGTTCATGTAGATATGTTCATAAACGATAAAAGCCTTTAGTATATGTTCACGTAGAAATAGTTAAATCCTCGGCAGAGGAGATGGCTTGAGTTTCTCAAAGATTATGATATGAGTGTGCATTACCATCCTGATAAGGCAAATGTAGTAGCATATGCTCTTAGTAGACTATCTATGGGTAGTGTAGCGCATGCTGAGGAAGAAAGAAAAGCACTAGCAAAAGATATTCACAGACTTGCTCACTTAGGAGTTTGTCTCATGAGCATATCAGATGGTGGTGTAACAGTCCAGAATGGTTCAGAATCTTCATTGGTAGTGGAGGTTAAGGAAAAACAAGACAGTGATCCGATATTGCTTCAACTAAAGAGTGCAGTCCATCAACACATGGTTGAGGTTTTCTCCCAAGGGAGAGATGGTGGCTACGCTATTAGGGTTGATTATATGTTCCTAAGGTGGGTGAGTTGAGACAGCAGATTCTTGCAGAAGTCCATAACTCCAGATATTCTATTCATCCAGGCACCACTAAGATGTAGCGTGATCTACAGGAAGTCTTTTGGTGGAATGGTATGAAAAGGAATATAGCGGATTTTGTGGCTAAGTGCCCCATTGTCAGCAAGTCAAGGTAGAACATCAGAAACCAGGAGGTATGACTCAAGAGATCGACATTCCTACTTGGAAGTGGGAAGTTATCAACATGGACTTCATCACAAGTTTACATCGTACTCGCAGACAGCATGACTCCATTTGGGTGATAGTGGATAGAGTTACTAAGTTTGCACGCTTTTTGGCGGTCAAGACTACAGATTCGGCGGAGTACTACGCCAGACTTTACATTAATGAGATAGTAAGGTTGCATAGGGTTCCTTTATCTATCATCTCGGATAGAGGTCCTCAGTTTACCTCTAATTTCTGGAAGTTATTTCAGAAAGGTCTTGGTATTCAGGTTAATCTTAGCACAACATTTCATCCGCAGATGGATGGTCAGGTAGAGCGTACCATTCAGACCTTAGAGGACATGTTGAGAGCTTGTGTGATCGATTTCAAGGGTAGTTGGAATGATCACCTTCTTCTTAATAGAGTTCGCCTACAATAATAGTTACCATTCCAGCATTCAGATGGCCCCTTATGAGGCATTGTATAGGCGTAGATGTAGCTCTCCAGTTGGTTGGTTGAAGCAGGTGAAGCAGCCTTGATAGGGCTAGATTTAGTTCATGATGCTATGGAGAAAGTGCAACTCATTAGAGATAGACTTAAGACAGCCCAGAGTCGCCAAAAGTCCTATGCAGATGTAAGGAGAAGGGAATTAGAGTTCCAAGTTGATGATTGGGTTTTCTTGAATGTGTCACCCATAAAAGGGGTGATGAGATTTGGCAAGAAAGAGAAGCTCAGTCCTATATATGTAGGTCCTTACAAGATCTTGAAAAGGGTTGGTAAAGTGGCTTATGAGTTAGAGTTGCCAACAGAACTAGTAGCAGTACATCCGATTTTTCACATTTCGTTGCTGAAGAAGTGTGTGGATGATCTAGCACCTATCGTACCTTTAGAAAGTATGGTTGTGAAGGATAGTCTCACTGATGAAGAGGTACCAGTTAAAATCCTTGATCGTCAAGTTTGAAGGTTGAGAAACAAGGAAGTCGATTTAGTCAAGATTTTGTAGAGGAGTCAGTCCGTAGAAGGAGCTACTTAGGAAGCCGAAGCAGCTATGAAGGCCAAGTATCCTCACCTCTTTCCTTCTGATTCCATTCCAGCTTGAGGTATTAGTTCCTCTTTAGTTTTTCAGTCATTCATGCGTAGATTCAGTCTTAGTACCTTGTTCCTTCAGGTTGTACTTGCATTTTGAGCGTATTTGCATGTTCTTGGAACTAAGTTCAGTGAGAAATCAGTTTCCAATGCTTAGTGGTAGGGGTTGCAGCTCTCTCTCTCCACTTCAGCTAGTTTAGTCTTTATTCGAGGACAAATATTTCCAAGGGGGAGATAATGTAACGCCCCGCATGCTAGAACTACCAGATTGCAGATTTTAGGTGTTACAGGTGGCACCTATGGGCACCGTCCACGAACCGTAGAAGGACCCACGGTCCATCCTGCAGGTTCGTAGTGCACCACCTGCGATCCTTCCCCAGAAACCCCAGAAAAATAATTCTAAGTGTCGACCCACGGACTGTTGTTCGTGGATCAGATCCCCAATTTCAGCTCTCAGTCATGATTGACGGTTGACCAGCATGGACCGTCAGTCGATCAACAGTCCTTCGGTCCCGTCTGTCGGTGACCTCGACAGCAGTTAAGTCAGGGGTCTTTTCCTTATACATTGGACCCCTAAACTATGTGGTTTTGGTCAGCTTTAACCTAGAAACATAACTAGAACTTACCTAAGTCAGATCATTCATTAAGTCTTAGAAAAATTAGAGCGTAAGAGGAAAAAGAGGTTTCATTAGTTTCAACTCTAGTTCATGAACGCAGCAAGGTTTCATCAGTTTCAACCCCGAAATCGAAAGATTTCTTCGAGAAATTCGTCAACAGGTATGTGGGATTTCACTAGTGGGTTCCTTTCACCCATTAGGTCCCTAGATTTCAGTCAGAATCTTGATTCCCTTAATTTTATCTAGACATAGGGTTTCTTGAATGTTAGAATTGTTAGGTTTTAGCTGTTAAAATGATCCAAATCATATTATCATGTTGTAGTATTGTTTTTGCCCAGATTCATGCATAAACTCAGAACCCTAGCTTTGTAGTTCTTTTAGTTCATGAATTACACATGCTAGGTTAGATAATTCAGTTATATATAAACATGCCTCAGTTTTCGAATGCATTATTATCAGTACATTAATGTTGCATTCTCAGTTTACATCTCAGTATTTTGAGCTATCCAGTAATACATCATTTCAGTCATAAAGTGTTAATTACTTAATCAATTGGAAGAAGCTTAATACCGAGTGGACTAGGGTCAGTCACCCTCAAGTAGCAGAACTACGTTCCCCGAAGGTTGTAAGCCCCCTCTGTGGGCATCATTTTAGTGATCACGCCAGCATACCTCTATATCTCTGGCAGGGTATATTGGGTTCTCTCAATGGGGCGTATACATCGAACTCCACATTTAGCTCATGTGGTTTTATGTTGGTTATTAGTAGCTCCCTTACAGTTCAGTCAGATCCTAGTGCATTGACCATGCTATCAGTATAGTTCAGTATTCAGCCTCAACATGATATAAAACTTGATCATTGCATTTAGTTTATTCATGTTCAGTATTTCCAGTATCATTATCATGTTCAAATTATCATAGCTTTATTGCTTGTTCAGTTATGTTATTGTTCAGTTTTGTTCTATCCTACATGCTCAATACCTTCAAGTACTGACGCATAATCTGCGCTACATCTTCTCGTGATGTAGGTTTAGGTCCTCAGCAGTCAGATCATACATATATCGGTTCCCGATCTTCAGTTCAGCAACATCAGTGGTGAGTCCTCATTCTTCGAGTACAATTGACATGTTATCTTTCAATTTTAACTTTAGTTTCAGTTTGACTAGATCTAGCTGGGGCATGTCCCAGCATTTCTAGTCAGTAGAGGCTTTATTTCAGACATAGTTAGTTTTAGCTTTAGGTTAGAGTTTGACTTTTCATTTGTATTCAACCTCTCAGTTTGCTTATATTCAGAATTAGTACATGGGTATTCCCCATCACTTTTAGTTTATATCATGTCTTATGCTTCCGCTCAGTATTTCTTTTAAGTATTCTTATGATATACCAGCAGGGTTAGCTTGAGGTCACTCATGATCCTAGGTCCCGTATTTGCGTCCAGGGGGTAGCTTTGGGGCGTGACACAAGGGATCGCCGAACAACTCAGCGATGGCACCCTTTATCAGACCAGGAGAACAAATGGCAAATACAAACTGGTGATGGATTGGATAGAACGACAGATCGTTGACTAGGTTGGCGATGCTCGACTTACTTCTCCCAATGGCCTTTTAGGCCAAAAACGGAGCAACTGTAAATTGAAACTTAAAATAAGGAGAGAGTAGTTCTGATTCCCCAAGTTTGAGAGTTTGAGTTTTCTCTTAGTTTTTAAGTTTCCACTGTAGACTTTGAAGATTTTGAAGCTTAAATTTGAGGATTCACAAGTGGGTCTTTGAATTGAATAATTTTGGAGGATTGTAAAGACTTGGAGACTTTTACCCAGTTGATGGCTAATCTAGTTGGTAATTGTTTTTATCTTTTTATGATGTGTAGCTAAAACCTCAATTCTTGGGGTGTGATCATGTGATTATTGGCTTAATTAGCTTATGGGAATTGTTATTACTGATTTAAATGCTTAATTGAAGTGGGTTTAATTATTAGCTGTGTTTTAATCTATGAATTGTAGTTGCAAATGCAATTCTAGCTTAGGGTTCTCGGCTTGCTTGAGAAAAAGGTTTTAGAACCAAGCTTTTTTATTAATGATTGTAATTAAGGAAAAAAGAGAAATATACCCCCGAATTTTCGTAAATGGTATACAGATACCCTCCGTCGTACTATTGGGACATTGATGCCCATGCCGTCTAAAAACTAGATCATATATGCCCTTCACTCTAACGGAAAAATAAATAGGGACACGTGGCGCAATCTTATCCATCGATCCGATATTTAATCGGCGGATAAGATTATGACACATGTATGTCCGTTAGTTTAAAGGGTATATATGCTCTAGTTTTTTGATGGCAGGGGCACCAATGTCCCAAAAGTATGACGAAGGGTATCTGCATACCATTTACGATAGTTCAAAGATATATTTGTCCTTTTTCCCTTGTAATTATTGGGTTGATGTGGGTTCAACTCGAGAGAGTGAATCCTAAACTCGATTCTACCTATCTAGCTCGAGAGAGTAGATAAATTAAGGTTTTGGGCTATTTATATTGATATGCTTGTTGAGGTTCGAGAGAACTCACTTGAATTATAGTAGTTGTTCGAGAGAAAGCTATTACACTTATAGTCTAGCCTACCCACTGAGATGTAGCAATTCGTTAGTAATTTCAATTACCCATATAACGAAATTAGCCTATAATCGATCACATCCCAAGAATTCCTTTATATAACATTGTTTCACCTGTTTTCGTATTTGCTTTAGCTGATTAATTGAGAAACCAAACCCCCCATATGACATTCGTTGCCAACCCTTAGATTTATCTATATGTTTACGATATTTTCTATTCCTACAACATATTAGATTACGTTTGTAACTTCATAATTGAATTCGAACTTGTATCACTCCCTATGGGTTCAACCCCAACTCTTCGTTGGGTTTTATACTAGATTACGACCGCCTACACCTAGTATTGGATGAGGTGTAGTTGAACGTTTATAAAAAATGGTGCCGCTGTCAGGGAGTGGTGTTGTTTAGAATTCTATTATTGAAGTTTGAATTGTGATCTTCTTGTGTTGTAGTTGAATTGACTTACTTTATTTTGTGTTTGTGTTGGCTGTATTTGAACATAGGAAGAAATGAACATTAACGGGAGTAGTGGTAGCCAAGTTAGCCAGCAAGACGATAGCGAGAACTTGAATGATGTTAATGACCCGATCCAATTGGGTGGTGTTGGTGCTATATGTCTACCCTTGTTGAGGGGAATGTTGTATTTCATGTCACTAGCACTATGCTTCAGCTCTTACAAATGAAATGATTGTATGAAGGGCTGGCTCATGAGGATTCCCATGAGCACATCCAAAATTTCGTCGACGTTTGTGGACCGTTCTCATTCAATAATATCTCTCAAGAATCAATATGTCTCCGGTTATTTCCATTCACTTTGATGGAAGAAGCTACCAAGTGGTTAGCTGATCTCCCCAGGAATTCCATTACCACTTGGGATGAAATAACAGTGGCTTTCTTCATAAGGTTCTTTCCCCCGTCAAGGATGATGATTTTAAGAGATAGTATTCAGGGGTTCAAACGCTTGGAAGGTGAACCAATCCCCGAGATGTGGTTGAGATTTTAGAAGTTAGTACTTCAATGTTCGACTCACGGACTTCCAAACAACGTGTTGTTACAATACTTCTATAGGAGTCTTGACTCAGTGAAAAAAGGTGTTTCTGATCAACTTGTTCCAGGGGTATAATGCAATAACCTTATGAAGTATCGACTCAACTCCTCGATGGCATGACCAAGATTAATAGAGCATGGTACACTCGTGAGGACCAAGTGTCTCCTCTCACTTTTAGAATGACAAAAGAGCAGATCGAGAAGGATCAAGAGAGAGACCAAAATATGGCCAAAATAATGACCAGCTGGATATCTTGGCAAAAAATGTGATGGGTAGTAGGTCGAAGAGTGTGAATGTTGTTGGTATTGGTGGAGCAAATCCCGATGAAGCACAATTTAATGCGCTGTACAATGAGGAAGTGAACTTCCTATCAAATCAAGGAGGAGGTTTTCATTCAAACTATCGAAAGCCGAATGGAAATCCAGGTTGGAATAGCGATGACAGATGGAGAGATTGTGATAGAGAATGGCGTGACTGTAACGATGCTTGGAAGGAAAGAAATGGTGAGAAGGAAAGATACATCCCACCTCATGAACGTCAAAAGCCTAAGTAACAAAGGGCTGACTCGAAGAACGTCCATACGGAAAACATGCTTTCACGCATTCTCAATAAGGTAGAAGGGTCGGACAATATTTTGAAAGAAATGAAAGAGGGTGTCTCTACACTCGATCAGACGGTCACCTCACACTTAGTGTCCATCAAGCAATTAGAAACGCAAATGGGTCAAATTTCATCTCATTTGAACCCAAGTCCAAAAGGGAGTCTACCAAGTAATACCTTGGCCAACCCGAAAAATGAACCTTGAAAACGTATCCACGTCGTGCCACGACGTTAAATAAGGCTCTTATTGGGAGGCAACCCAAGGTTTAATGCTTTTGTTTATGTTGTTTGAATAATGGGTGTTGAATGTGCATGTAGAAAATTTTAAAATTTTGGTGAATGGCAACTAACGAGCCAAAAGTCCTGTCGACGACCCGCCGAGCAGGTCGGCGAGCTTGACTTGGATCGTCGTTTGAACTACCTGGATAACTGGAGGTTCTGTAAAACTTGACGGGCTGAAGTACCACTTGGCGCATCGCCGAGTTGGCGGCGAACATGACTTACTTCACAGACTGGCGCACGAACTGAAGATTTTAAAAGGGACAAACGGTTTAAATTCAAAAATACTTAACTTTCTCACTTTTTCAACTACCAGACTCTAACCGATATTATACTTTTCATATTCTTGCATTTTTACTCTTGTTTTGCTTGGAATGTTTGCTCAGAGCATATTTTGGAATTACTTTGCCTCCTAACTTTACAAATTTTGGCATATAAGGTTGGTTTTCCGAACCCCAAACTGAATTGTTGGTTGAAATCAAATGCTTTTGATGCTTTGTTGTTGATATTTATGGGTAATGTCGTTTTGATCATCATATGATTATTTGTTTGCTCGTCTTTGAATGAATTCATAATTAATTGGTTGTAAAATGGTTAACTCTCCTGTCTATAAATGATTAAATTGTTGGGTTGTGTGGAATATATCGTGGGTCTAGCGGGGTGAAGTCTGAGTAACCCCAGATTGTGCTAATTGTCGTATTTTTCCCAATGATGGAGCGGTTGACGTCATTTTAAGGCAAAAGACGTCAATTGGCCAATTTTGGTCAAATCGGGGAAAGTCTGAGTACCCCAAAGGCATGGGTCATATGGGTCTAGTGTCAATTGCATGTTTTTTGTGTTTGATTTTGTTTTCGTGGGCTGCGGGCTTGATTTTGATGTTTGGGGTGAAAAACTGTCACGTTGGACTACTCGGCGAGCTAGGTTGAGCTCACCGAGTGGTTCGGCGGTTCGCCTAAGTCTTCTTAGATCGCTTTTTGTTTCTCCTTTTTAGGCTTTAAGTTCTGTAACTTTCGGTGATATTCTTGTGCTAGCCGAGTTCACTCGGCGACTCGCAGAAAGTCTCTTTTGATCGCCCTTCTGCGTCCTTAATTTCTATAAATGCACTATAACTTTCAGTGAGCTACTTCTAGTTCGCCGATTTGTGTAGGTGATCCACTAAATGGCCCCTGGACATCGTCGACCAACTTTGATTTTTTGCAATTTTGGTACAATAACTTTCGGCGAGCCCGACCTGGCTCGCCAAAGTGGTTTGGCAATTCAACGATCGGGTCGGCAAGTCTTCCTACAGTTTATTTTTTGAAAATTTTCTTGACTCTTTCTAAGGTTTTCTACATTGTTTTTCTAGAATGGCTAAACCCAAAGTCGCTGGTAGAGACATGCCACCCCGAAAGCGGGCACGTGGAGTTATAATCGATGAGGAAGCGGCTGCTTCCAGGGCTAAGGCTACAAAACTACCTCCAAAGGGAGGTAAAGGCAAGGTAAAGGCGTCTGTGGTTGTGACACATGTGGAGGCAAGCTCAGATAGTGAGGGGGTTTACGAAACACACCTCACCACATCCGACAATGAAGAGGACTCTTAAATTGATTATCCAGCTTCCATCTCTGAGCCGGAGGATGACCAGTTGTTACAGGCCCGGAGAGCGGAGCTACGCTCCGAATCACTACATGATCCATCAAGGATTCTGGAGCCTCAGATACCTACCCATCCAGCTTCAGCTCCAGCTACTCCTCCAACACAGACAGTGGTGCAAGCACCACCTACTCAGGGTCCTCATCCTCGGTCACTCAATCGATTAAAGGTCGAGGGATTGAGGACCATATTAGAATAAAAGAGACTGTCTACCGACAGTTTGGTGGACATACATCTAGAGGTGTGGAACACTCTAAGATTCCACAAGTTTGAGGTTTTCACCAAACCCCGCAGCCCATACATTCCTACTTAGGTCTAGGAGTTCTATTCAGCCTACAGTGAATTGGTGCGAAAGGGAAGAAGATGGCAAGTGCCTTCAAGCCAGTAGATGAAGTGAAGTTTAGAGGTCGGAAGGTGAAATGCAGAAACTTTGACATAAATGTTGTACTTGGGTGCTCTGGCAACTTCAGTTCTGGATCTCCAAAGTTGGGGTCTATGGATCCTTTCTATGGCACGTAGGAACTCCATCCTGCTCAATCGTAGAATGCTTATTGAGGTTGTTTTAGGACTTGGGTTCCACGAGGCCTTTCTACGAATCATAGAAGGTTATGTGATCCGTAGTCTAGTCCGTGAAACTTGGACCTGAGAACAATTTTTTAGAGCGTGGTCCTATGATTCCACCTATGGTCTGTAGATACTTCTACGAGTTGTAGATTTCTTCCGTGATACTAGTCCAAATAAATTTTTTCAAGGTCTTATTTAAGGGGAGCTACACATATATACAAACAAGTAATTGCAGAAAATCACTGAAAATATACAAATAGACCTAAAATTGTATAATTTTTGAAAGTATACAAATAAGAATTAAAATTTTCACACATGAGTTAAAAATACAAGTAATTAACAAATCAAATGTTTATAAATATCATTCATAAATAAAATCAAGTGAGACAATGATATTCTCTAATTACACCCTCAATAAAGAAGTATAACATGGTGCTTATCAAATATCAAACCTTACAAGTTGGGGTCGAATTTCACAACAAATAAGGCGAGAACTAAGCAAAATACGATTATTTACTATTACCTATTTAATTCCAAAGAAAAGGAAAATTTTGGAGGGATTTGAATGATTGTAGTATCGATTAATAACTTGTAACTTCTAACAATGTTAATTTTAACTAAGAGTTTATAGAGAGAAATTAGGATTGTGTTCACTGAGACTGTATTACTTAATTCGGGTTAATACAGAATTCCACCTTATAATGCTAGTTATCAGTTTATCAATCTCGTACTATATTTAATAATTTCTCAACCAAATTAAATGCATGCCACTTTTATTCTCTTGAACTAAAAGTGTTAATCTCAAATAAATGGCATTTATTCAGAGTTAGTTAATCTTACTACAACATCAATCATTAGACGAGTTCTAAATCTCGAATCCTCATTATTTAGCTGTTTTCCTAGGTGTTACACACTTTTACCCAAACAAGTCAAACCTAGGGAAGATGAAAGAACTAATAAGATATACAATCATAATGCAAATTTTATTTCGCAAACACCCTTTATTTAGATCAAGTCGTCAGTGATTCCACAATAATTGATTATGGAGTTTAGTCACTCATGATAATTGAAGTAAGTAATGCAATTGCAATCATTGAATAAAAATATACTTACAAAAGTTAAATGAGTTATTTGACTAGTGATGCGAGGGCCAACATGTGGTATCTGTCACATGGCATATAGGACCCCGACAAGCCCTACACAAGCCACTTAGGATACATAAACAAGATTATAGAAAATAAAGAGATTTAAAACACAATTCATATCATAAATATTTTGAAAAAAAATGAAGCGGAAGTCTACATAGTCTCAAAAGCCATCTATTACAGCAAGAGTGACGGGGACGTAACCTTGGCATCACGTACAATATTTGAAAGGTAAAACCTGAAAGCGATAAAAGGTTTGATCCTCGGTACATGAGGACTCACCACTACTAATTAAAGCCGAAGTGACTTCTAACCACGGGGATGAGAAACTGGATCGTCAGACCCTACATTTGGGAAACAATGTAGGCAAGAGTATGCGTTAGTACGAAGATGTACCAAGTATGATAGCAATGCATAGAGATATAAAACATACTAAAAAGGACCTTTCATGTCATGCAAAGACCAAGTTAAAATCATAAGTAAAAGGTTAGAATACATCATAGTAATCATGGTCAAATGCAAGTAAAACTCATCTTTGAACACTTGTGAAATACTTCTTGAAGTAACCTTAGTTCATCACTATACTTGTTGTGGGAAATTAGCCTTAACCGACATAGAGACCATGTGAGCTATTACATGGAATTCGGTGTTTACCCCACACCAAAAAGAGGTATTCTCACTTGCCAAGGTAAGAACCATGAGCTTCTAGCTTAAGTGGATCCACTAGCTAATGTCTATCTAGACAACCTATGATGGCACATAGTTTATGAGACACGGGTAATCGCTACTTGTCAGCTCGATACTAAGCTTAATTCCCACGGAATAGTCATTAATCATATTCATCTTATCTTTAAGGGACATGGGTAATCACCTCTTGCCTTACCATTAGAGGACATGGGTAATCGCCTCTGGCCTCATCATTAGAATAACTCCTTAACTTCGGTTCATTTTAGGTGAGAATACATTTCAACCTTAGAATCCTTTATTTGATAAAATCATTCACATTCATGTATTGAGTAATTATGTGAGAAATACTTTCACAACAATCAACAACAACATTATTTATGCTTTACTCTCAAAGCAACTTATATCACATTTCATCAATTTCATAAGAACATGCATATTTCCATAATTTACCTTTCATAGTTCAAAACCCATTTTCAATCAAGAAAATCTAGAAAACATGGGTTAAGCATAGGTTCATGGGATTCATCTTTAAAATATGGAACTATCTCAATTCAAGCATAATACTTCATAAAACAATCATGTATATCAATATTGAAAGGAACTCATGACATAGAAGAAAACCCTAACTTCAATTGGAAATTTATAACTTCAAAATTGGAGAATTTAGGAACTCTACAGAGGAAAGGGCACCATAGATGAAGACTATAATACCTCGATGCCAAGAGCTTACAATCAATGTGAAATTGGAGACTTGGCTTGAAACCCTAGTCTTCTTCTTCAAGCTTCTAGAGAGACAAATATTAGAGAGGATAAACTTGTTCTTATTTTGGGAAGTTGAGAGAATGATGTGAATTTGGTGATTTTGGAGGTTAAAAATCATTATATAGGATTTTGGGTAAAGGTAATACGACATAGTATTGAATTAAAACAATTAGAAAAAGACCCAAAAACCATGACTTAAAAGCTGACGGACACACTTGACGGTGACCTTCACTGCCCTTCATAGGCACCATGGTCCGTCTAACGGTCAATGGTCCTTGAATAGTGGCTAGGGGAGAAGGTCCGCTCTTGACGACCACTTGACGACCTGCTTGACGACCTGCTTGACGACCCTTCAACCTCTCAACGGGTTGTCTAGGCCTCCATGGGAGGGACGTCTGAACAATAGGTCCTGGGGACTTACCATAAGCCATCTCACGGCCCGTGGTCCCCTTCACAGCCCGTCTAGGGCTCTGTGAAGGGTTTCATGGTCCAGTTTTGGCTTGTGAGTTTCCCACTTGACCCCTTTCAAGCCTTTTCCGAATCTAAGGTATTACAGTATCACTATTGATTTTAAATAGATGGTGCACTAAAAGGGATTGAAAGTATATATTGAAAATGTCTCTTAATATTTATATGAGCATAAAGAGCATTTTATAGCCAACTTAGAATAAAAAAATTACATAATTTAAAATGGAAAAAAATAAAGTACCTTAACAAGCTAAACAAATCTAATGAAAATGTAATATTCATAATCATTCTTAAACTAGCAATATATTTATGCTAAAAATTTACTATAATTACTAAAAGCAAATTTCAACAAATACCTTTTATTCGATCTTGATAGTAATGAGAACGATTTCAAAGCTAAGAAGTGCTTCCACCCTCTTCTCAAGCCCAACCAGTTTCACTAATTCAACAACTCCTGCTTTTCCAGAACACTTTTCTAGTTTCTCATGCACATGAATTATTGCTCTTCCAACCACAACTTCACCTGTAGAAGTTCCTGGATCGCTGTAACAATTTTCATGAACTACTTTTAACTTCAGTTTCTGACCAATAGGATAGCTACTAAAGTGTATCTGAATAACCTCGTTCCACGTTGGCGCTAGCCTTCCAACTATCCTCCTTGTACTAAACTCTCTCTCACTCTCATCACTCACTATCACACGATAAATTCCCTTGGAAAAATCTGGGAAAGTGCCCTCTAGTACTGAAATTACATTTGAAGCTTCTTTGATTAAAAGATTAATCATATACTCTTTTTCCACGCTATTCTTGTTGTCATTGATGTGTGATTTTCCACGAAAAGTTGTGAAATCATCGTCATCCCATGGTCTCGGACGACGATAACCCATCTGTGAAAAACCATTATCACTCATTGTTAATGGATAGAGGAGAAGAATAAGACTTCCTTGGTTTGGATTGGTGACTGGTTTTTATACAAGAAAAGTTTGATAAAATTAAGGTAACACAATCTATCTCTTGAAAGTTGGTACACATATTATTAAGTAAATTATTTTTGTTACATTTAATAGAGTCAAACTAGTCGTTAACTAGTCATTGGAGAAATGAGAGACAATCTATTATATATATATATATATATTTAGAAACCATTGTTGGACATTTCCTTTAGAGATAATACTAATTTTTTTAATAGAGTCAAACTAGTCGTTAACTAGTCATTGGAGAAATGAGAGACAATCTATTATATATATATATATATTAGAAACCATTGTTGGACATTTCCTTTAGAGATAATACTAATTTTTTTAATAGAGTCAAACTAGTCGTTAACTAGTCATTGGAGAAATGAGAGACAATCTATTATATATATATATATATTAGAAACCATTGTTGGACATTTCCTTTAGAGATAATACTAATTTTTTTAATAGAGTCAAACTAGTCGTTAACTAGTCATTGGAGAAATGAGAGACAATCTATTATATATATATATATATTAGAAACCATTGTTGGACATTTCCTTTAGAGATAATACTAATTTTTTTAATAGAGTCAAACTAGTCGTTAACTAGTCATTGGAGAAATGAGAGACAATCTATTATATATATATATATATTAGAAACCATTGTTGGACATTTCCTTTAGAGATAATACTAATTTTTTTAATAGAGTCAAACTAGTCGTTAACTAGTCATTGGAGAAATGAGAGACAATCTATTATA
>JAJOOE010001327.1:0-38165 GCA_036250405.1 Solanum raphanifolium | reverse complement strand
TATCAAGTACACAACTAATTATATAAGATGTATAATATTTAGATTATGTATGTAGAGGCCTTGAATAGGAGAAAAACTCTCACAATTGATGAATAAAAATGTTTGTACCACTTTTTGAAATACAAATATAGACAATGAAACAATTACACATCTTTTCTAAAGACTTTGGTGATGAATAACTACAGTAAAATGAAAAATTAATAACAAAATGCATAAACACTTGGAATCAAATCTTTTTTATTTTAAGATTAAAAAAATATTTCATTTCATCTTTGGATAAAATATTCTTGACAATTTATCGTAGGGTTGTACCCACTAGAAAACACTTATATTATCAAATGTTGAGAAGTAGATTATTGACGTAGTTCACCACCGTGCGAAGCGCGGGCAATTTACCTAGTATTTATATAAAAGAGAACCCTAAGCCCGCCTATGTGGCACCACCACTAGCTAGAATTTCTTTTTAAATTTATTTATTTACAAAAATAGTCTTCCCCTTTTATGAAGAGTTGCGACTTTTATGAAGAGTTGCGACTTTTATGAAAAATTGTGACTTTTATGAAAGATTGTGACCTTTTCGAAGGGTTGTAACTTTTCCAAAGAATTGTGACATTTCTGATAAGACACAATAAACATTTGTTCACACTACTCTTTGTTGTCTATAAATAGAGGAATTTCCTCTCATTTTAAAACAACGAGAATTCTGAACTTCTTCTTCTTCTGCACAATTAAATATTCGTGTACTTTGTTCATGTTGAATGGCTCACTGACACTATTGTTTTTGGATCAATAAACTTGTGAATAGAATCGTTCCATCCTGAGAGGATTTATTCCTTTAAACCTCGGGTACTAGAGGGGAAATAATTTCCTTAAGGAGACATTGTACATTCAGTTGGTTTTTTTTCCTTTCTGTTTCATTCTATTGTTATAGATCCTGGTATATTTTTTTACAGTCATTAATTTATGCTTATGATATTAATTGTTGTTTTTGAGTACATGTTTTAAACTTTGTTGTTTATATTTCTGCAAAGTTATTGTTATAAGTATTTGTTAGTACATACATTTTTTTACAATCATTAATTTATGCTTGTGATATTAATTGTTGTTTTTGAGTATATGTTTTAAACTTTGTTGTTTATGTTTCTGCAAAGTTATTGTTATAAGTATTTATTAGTACAAATAAATAATATTTACTTATTGAAAAATTTAATATCTCATGTTGATGTTCATCTAATTTTTCAAAAATATCAAATAGTAACACTTCCTGGAGGAAAAATGATAAATTATAAAATCAAATTAAAGATGATTGATTGAAGGATAAATGATAAGATGTTATAATTATCATTTTCCTTTACATTATTAATGTTCGTTACTACGTAATCTTGTATGTAAGATAATATAGTGTTTTAGTTTTAATGACTGATAGGTTTTAAGTATTATTTTATAAATTCTTTGATATTAAATTCTCGTGTGCAGCGCGGATAATTTTACTAATTTTGAATAAAACTTAAAGCTTTTATGGCTGAATTCACAGTTCAAAATTTAAAGTATGAATCCACAACTACCTTATTTCTTATTTTCTTTTTCCCCATCATTCCTCACTTACCAACTGTCTAATACGGGCCATACCTATTTTATAGTAATATTATAAGTCAATTTTTCACCCTTTATTTCCAACTTGCTGCTGCATTATTTTATAGTATCGTTTTCCAAATAAAAATAAAAATATTCCTGTATCTTTCTTGACACCTCATTCGATTTAATTTCATGGACAAACATGCAATTCAAAAAACAAAAATACGTGACACTAACATCATGGATCAAATTAATATTCATAAAATCACATAATCATAGACAATGAAAAAATGAATCGCAGCCTTTTTCAGCGGTCTAGAATTTCGCCTACTGGTTCGACAGAATCTAATAACTTTTGATTCAGTAATTATTTTTATTAAAAAACACCACTTAATATGTGTAAATAATTTATCAAAAATCTAATAAACTGTGTTTTCTAAAAATTTAAAACTCATAAATTCAAAATTCCAGGTCCACCTCTACTCGAAAACTCTAAAGAAATTGAGGAAGATATAATTGGTGCCAAATTTGTTTAAAGTTCTATATATATCATGAATAGTTTTGTTGAATTTCTTTTAATTGTACTAAAGGCCGGTTTATAACTTTTGTAATTACATATTTTGTATTTGTCCTTATATCCTTGGTTGAAAACCTGAAAACGGCAGAAGATTCAATTTGATTGGTTATTATTCTATTACGCGGAGTCGGAATTTTCACTAAAATGATTCAAATTTCAAAATATGAAAAGTAACCACACGAACAAACCAAAGGAATTTCAACATCTGCAATATTTACATATGAAATAATTATAACCATATATAAATAATAATATAAATTTTCTATCGACCCTAACCCCTAGACTCTATCTAGCTCCACCCCAAGCTCAATTAAAAAGATACATTTTCACTCTTTATAATTATTATTACTATATATAATAGACATATTTTACAACCTCTCTAAACTACTACATTATTTAGTACATCTTGCATGATCTATCGATCAACTGAGTGCTAATCAGTCTTCACAATGGTAAGTCTTGTTTTAAGAAAAAAAAAAACTCAGATAAAGTTAGTTTAGTAAAATACAACTCTGATTAAATTCGTAATGTGTTTTTTTGTAGGGATCGGATGAAAGTGTAACAGAGACCGCTTATATCCCCATGAAGAATCGTCGACAAGGAGGCTTTACCCCCACTTTCTTCATATTTGGTACGTAATTTTACCTTCGGAAACCAAACACTAGAAAATATTTTCTACGATAACACACTTAATTTGATGTGATTTTGCAGGACTGATGTTGTTGGATAACATAGGATTTGTGGCAAATATGATGAGTTTTGTTGTATATTTTGCATCAGTTATGCATTTTGATTTAGCTGGTGCAGCAACTAATACAACAAATTTTTTGGGTACTGCTTTCTTGCTCACTATTTTGGGAGGCTTCATTTCAGATGCATATATGACTCGTCTCAACACTACCTTACTCTTTGGCATCTTGCAATTATTGGTAAAATTACATTTTCATCAGTATATTTTGTAGTATATTAGTTGCATGGGATGCAAATCCATAGACATTAAGGTCCGTTCAGACGTGATTTGAAGTTGAAATTTTATTTAAACATGTCATTTAGATTTTTTGAAGTTGTATTTTTTTATGCAGCAAAGCCCACTTATGGCCAAGGTCCATCCAAACTCCCCTTCGATGGAAAATTATACTATTTTATGTTTATACGTCAATGTTGAACTTCCTTCGGCTAGTTTGTGTGTCTACTTCTTTCTATTTTAACCCCTTACTGAAAAATTCTGACTCCGACACTGAAATTTTTCCTTATAAACATGAAAACCATCAAAACTTCCCAACTCTTATAAAATCTTACCTAATGAACAAATTCATAGTTCATAAACAAAGTATCGGCCATCGAGATATCCTAATGTGCCAAATTAATAAATCACGAATTCTCCCACATAGTACAATCATGAACAGTGGCAGATCCAGGATTTCCACTAAGGGGGTTCGAAAAAAAATAGTGCCTAAAATTTGATCTTGGAAGCTCAAGGTGAGTTTTGAACCCCTCAACCACTAAAGCCAATCTCTAATATTACATTTAGGAGGTTCAAAATCAAATAATATAGAAATAAAAATTCTTAAAAATACCTTAAATATACAACGTAATTTTTTGCCGAGGGGGTTCGGCAACCTCTAGTTCCGCCTTTGGTCACGAATAATCAATCTCTTCACATCAAACATGAGTTTATTTTGGAAAAAATTAAAATTATGGGTCTTTTTCTTCTTCTTTTTATAAACAAATGTAGATTTGAAACTAAGCTCCCAAATCTTATGGTCAAACGCCTACGAAAAGTTTAATAGTAATCGCCTTGTTATTCCACAGGGATACTTACTATTGATACTCCAATCCCACTTCCAAAAACTTCAACCACAGCCTTGTGGAGAATCAACTTGCGTTCATGGCGGAAAAGCACTGCTGCTATACACTTCAGTTTACTTAATGGCATTGGGAGCTGGCGGAATTCGGGGCTGTATTCCGGCATTAGGTGCCGATCAATTCGAACAGGACGACCCGAAACAGAGCAGCAAGAACATTTCCAGTTTCTTCAACTGGTTCTTGTTAAGCATAACTATTGGAGCATCCATTGGAGTTACTATTGTGGTTTGGGTCAGTACAAATGTTGGATGGGATAAAGGGTTCATTATCTCTATTGTTTGCTGTTTTGCTGGCCTCTGTATTGTTTCAATGGGTAAGCCTTTTTATAGAGTGAGAGTTCCTGGTGAAAGTCCCCTGCTTAGAGTTTTACAGGTGAGGGACATACTATTACTTTCTCTCCGTTCAATTTATGTGGCAATAGTTTGACTGGACAGGCAGTTCAATCATGAGTTTTTCTCTATTCGTCTCGTATATCATTGTGACACCCTTAATGCTAGGTCTCAATCAAGCAAAGCTGCATTTGTGCAGGTTTTGGTAGCAGCAGCTCGAAATTGGTCTGTGCAACTACCAACTGATAAGCATAAACTATATGAGATACAGGACAGAAATGTTTCTCCTTTAACCGAACAGTGCCTTCCACATACCCAACAATTCAGGCAAGTGTTTCATGTTCAATGCAAGATGAAAAGGTTTTCATGTTTATGTTGATCTTATGTTGTCATGTTAATCATGGACAGTGTACTAGACAAAGCTGCAGTTCAAACGGAGGGTACCGATAAGCAAGGAAAATGGAGACTGTGTACTGTTACTCAGGTGGAGGAAGTCAAAATCCTTACCAGGATGATGCCGATCCTCTTGAGTACTATCATCATGAATACATGTTTGGCACAGCTACAAACAATCTCAATACAACAAGGGACTCTAATGGATCCTAGCCTTGGCAAGTTTGTCGTACCTGCTGCTTCAATTCCGGTCATTCCTCTTGTATTCATGTCCGTTCTCATTCCCATCTATGAGTTCCTCTTTGTTCCTGTAATGAGGATGATCACTGGCCACCCAACTGGCATAACACACCTCCAGAGGGTCGGGGTAGGGCTCGTTCTCTCAGCTATCTCCATGGCCATTGCAGGAGCCGTGGAAGTGAAGAGGAAGAATGAGTTCAACAACCACAACCATCGCACCAGCCTCTTCTGGCTCTCCTTTCATTATGCAATCTTTGGGATAGCAGACATGTTCACACTCGTTGGACTGATGGAATTCTTCTACAGCGAGGCTCCAGCTGGGATGAGATCTCTCTCCACATCTTTCTCATTTCTGTCACTCTCCATTGGCTACTACTTGAGCTCAGCTTTTGTCGAGCTCATCAACTCAATCACTTCAAAGCTCACTTCAAACAAGCAAGGATGGCTTCAAGGGAGAGACATGAACAAGAACCACATCGAGCTTTTCTACTGGTTCCTAGCGATCCTTAGCTTGCTCAACTTTGGTAACTATGTCTTTTGGGCCAACTGGTACAAGTACACAAAGGATGGTCCTATCGATGAACAGAAACTTCTTCAACCAGATTTGTCTGTAACTATGAGTATGACCTCACAACAGACCATCTCTACAAGTGAAGGTGAAAGAAAAATGGAACAAAACTAAAGTTCAAGTATAAAACTTTCAAGTCAAGAGTTAAGGAGTATTGTACCTTTCTAAACAATTAATATAATTTTGCATCTTGCAACTAGACATTTCAAGCACATTTAGGTAAGGAATACAAAGTATGATTTCCCACAACAGTCGGCACTTGGTATAAGCAAAAGAAAATTGTGAAGCAAACCTAGTCTAGTTAAAAGGGAATCTCTATAGCTTCTGGAGTCCACATCACTAACCAAAATGCAGCAAAAATGAGTGTGTTTGAAAGCATCTACAGTTAAGATCATGAATTATTGCTACTATTCCATTCCCATATAACATCATAGTGTTCAGTAAAATCTGCATTCACGGGACTGCTATCTTTTCTTCTAAAAACAGCAATTTGGGAGGCAAATCCTGGTTCTTTGTTAGGTTCTCCCCCAACACCACTGAACTCAACATCATAATTATGCCTTAAAGCTAACTCAGATGCCCATTGACAGAATTGCTGTCTAGTCCACTCGAACTTGTGATCGTGATTGCGGAATTTGCATGACTGCTGCTGGCTCTTCTCATCTGGGTCATCGTCCTGGTATTGGGGAGTAGATTTCTGGAGAATCACATTGTATTCATAATTGGGAGTGGAGACTATAAGAATCTGTGGACAAAATGAACTGAGAACAATATCCCCAAACGAACATGCATCATGTTCCTCCATGTGTTCAATCACCTATAGTTGATCAAAATGCCCAGCTTTCACGATCAAAAATGTGTTAATGCTTTAAAGATTCTATGGAAGAAAGAAGAGACAGAATCCAAAAATATATACTGCAGAAAAAGCAAAGTTTCATTTAACCACTTAAGCTGATGAAATGGCACAACTTAGGATCATATAAACACATATGGAAAGGCAAGACCACTTGAAGTGGAAACCTCTGATCAATAGACTATCAGATACATATATAACATAGATAAACACAAATAAGAAAAGAGACACATTAAATGTTGGACTAACAAAAATAAATAATCTTGTGTAAACCATATAAAATTCATCAAAATATTAGCTGCACGAAAGCTGAAAGCAAAGAATAACAACCAAGTCTATTTACCATGAGGAGATTGGTCCATCCATCAAAAAATAAAGAGAAATAAGTAACAAAAGGAAAAATACAGAGCAGAATGCACCAAATTTCACACTTAATTGGGACAACATAAGTGCCAATAAAGAACGTTGGAAGCATCATTGATGCATCACTCACCTCCCTAGCAAGACTAATTTCTTCAAACTTAGAGATTATGTGTTTAAGTGGATAGACACTAATAAACCACTAGAAAATATCATCACATCATTATTCACAGTGAAACTAAAATGGATTAAATTGAACCAATCATAACGATAAGAACCACCCGCTCCAATATAGTTCATCACATAGGAGTAGAAATAGTGAAGAAATCTGCCAGCACTATGATCTAGCAACCCATAATGAAAACTCAGTTTCTAATTTCCCCTCCCTCCCTTCCTCCCTCGTAATGAGTGCTAAGCTCTGTACTCTTCTGGTAGGCGAATGAATGTGCCATATCTCTGCCAGTTTCATATGACAAGGAAGCAGAAAAATCAGTCTGCTCTCTGCTACAAATCAAATACATAGAAGTTTTGAAGATGCCACTTACACCAGTCTCCAACTTAGATAATGGCAAGGTTCAGAAAATGACTTTCTCTGAATAAACACTTCAGATCACATATTGTTTACTGCTCCAGAATATCTACCTTCTGACCTCAAATACTAATACATGAGTACATGATATCTAACACACTTAACCATCTACAGAGATCAAGTTGACAGATCATATCACAGAGTTCACCGATCAACTCAGTTGCTTCAATGAAAAATACTGTACATATAACCAGCCATAGACTTCATTTTGGGGATGGATATAAAGTTCATCAGCATTTTTACACAAATATTTCATGAAACTCGAAATGTCCGGAAGTTGATTTTTTTAAAGAAAAAAAAAATCAGTAAAAGATCTTAAAAGCTATGTAACAATCAATAGAAGAGAAACTGATTACCTCCAAGCAGGTTGCAATATCATAGCCACACAACCGAGAATCACAAGTCAAAATCGAACCATCATATAGTATTGCAGACTTGATACTGTTGATTGGTTGTTCAGCTTCTATATTTCCATTGAGTTTTGAATGAAGTATCTGGAATTAAGAATAATCTTAGGTGAAAGCATAAATAAAAGTCTAATAATAATTTGGCACCGGCAATGTGCATGTGATGGGCCTTCTTTTGATGATTAACATTTTATATAAACAAAAACACACATACATTGTTGCAGTGGATCACATCAGGTTCTAAAAAGTGTATCAGTATCCATATCCAGGAACCTTACAAAAAGTCAGTTCCCACCTAGTCTAATTCGAGAGATAACTGAGGAAGTCCTAAAAGCTATCAACATCATATACATTCTGCATGTGGTAGACACTAAAGTATAGAGCTATGCTCCATCAGTGCAAAAAATTTAGAAGTTAATTGGAGCAGTTTTTTAAGATCTTCAGAAGTTTCTTAGCATCTTGAGCTGACATTTTTTACCTCATTAGTTTAACGGTTCTGATAGTCTAAAAACAACCAATGATATTATATTGATGATGGTATGAAGTTGCTTGCCATTCCAAAAAGAAAAAAAGAAAAAAGATCTCTTTCACTTCCATGCAATTCATTACATGAAACCATTTTCCCAGACTCTATAACCATATACCACCATAAATTGAATATTATCTACTTCGGAGCTTCCAACGCCAGAATATGGAAATAGAAAACCTATATCATGAACATAGTTATATAGCGAGGAAATAGACACACGTGCCTCAGTGTGTACATGTCATATAGATACTTTTGACAGGTAAAAGGACCTTGACATTTTGGCCTAGGAAACATCTTTCTAGCTTTGGCAATCCAAATATAATGTCATTAACTATCAAATGGTACAATGTCACACTGAAATCATAGGCTAAATTGGATTTAGTTGATGACACAAGATAATATCTTAATATTGGATTGACAGAAGATGACCATTGCAGTTCCTGAATTTTCTCACTTGAATAACAGGTTCAGTTTCAAACCTACACAGTTAAGATAGAAAATGCACAAGCTCTGATTATCATTGCCAAGAAAAAGAAATGCAGTAAAAGAATTAGTTATAGGACAGTTACAGAGAGATTAGGATACCAAAAAAGCAGTGTCAAAGGGATGTGAATGCATCAGACCTTTGCAGCACGAGCAAGAGCTCTCTGTGAAATATCAACACCTGCTATTTTCTCAAGAGAGGTTTGATAAGCTAATAAAGACTCCAGCAGACTTCCAGAACCACATCCAAAATCAACCTGCAATGGACTACAGATCAGAACAAGCCCTTTTAATAGCTAAAGCGACTGTAAAATCATTTGAAAAGGCTAATACCAAAGAGGCAGCACAAGATGCTCTAATGTGCTGCACCGCATATTCAACGCGTTGTTTTGATAATGGGGGAGAGAATAAGGCCTGTTCCATTCTATCCTCCAGGGGTACTGTCACACGCAGCAAAGTGACTTCACATTTCATTAAGCAAGTACCTGCCTCCAGAGAGTCCAGAGAGGAGAGGGAACTTTAGATTATAGGACACATCAGAAACTTTAAATGGTTTGGACACGATAAGTGATCAGTGGAAAGCATGTTCTATATTAGAAACCAATACAAATAGGGTAAAACCAATCAGAATAAAATGACACAGATGCCTAACTTTACCTGAAGACAATAATGAAATGATATTTGCAGAATCATGAGCCACTGCTAGAACAATCTCTTTGGCAGGCAATTCCATAGTAAAACATGCAGACTGGTCAACGGACATCTGTGTTACAACTGCTTCAAGAACAGGAGATACGGCTCCACTGCCAATCTCAAACTCAAACTCTTCAGACCCTTCAAGATGTTCCATAATGCATTCCCTTTCCGTGGCTAAATATATCTTGTAAGTCACACACACCAAAGAACCACTAGATGGAGTCGTTCCAGATGATAATTCTTCTTCAAGTGTGTTATTCTGTACATTAGAGTAGCTAGGACACACGAAGCTTCCTGCTAGTGTTGCGCGGCCCCACTGATATTTGGGCAAAGTTTGACATAATGTGAACTCCTTAACAAGCTGTTGACGATAAATAAGAATATCAAATCCCTTTGCAGATGATGTCATCTCTTCCACAGACATATCAACTTTATCAAGAAATCTATCCAACCATAAGAGAACTTTTAAGGCAGTACTATGAATTGCATCAATCTGTTTCTTATAAGATTCCTTTGGTGAACACAGTAGAATCAATTCCTGGCACTTGGAGTATATCTTCACTGTACATCTGTAGACTAGATTACACCCTTCTTGTGCTACAGCAGTAGCTGCAAGATCCCCTTCATTAGTTTTGTTTTCACCTGATGATGTATCCCTCAATCTTTTACGTCCAGGTAAATCTGGCAGAAGTTCAATGGAATCGCTTGAAAAGACAGGTTCAGATAATCGATGCTGGCGGCAAAATGTACAGAGAATATCTCTTGGAAAAGAACCCCTCCAATTGCTCCTTGTTGTGAAAGCTGTGGGAAGTTCTGCAGCAAGTATTGCTTCTCTTGATAACTTGTAAATTCCACTGGGTATCTTGTTGGCAAGTATTCTTGAGAGGGAAAAAAAAGAGAAAAGAGAAAATGAGCCCCACTACTATGCATGAAAAAAGAAGAAAGAGATAATTATGCAAAACCAACAATAGAAACTGGGCATCATGGATAAATAAAGAAGCCAAAAGGCGAACACAAAAATAAGAAAGAACAGAAATTCCTGAAGTACAACATTGTGACTTCAGGTGAGTGTTGGCCACCCTAAACTCATCATGCAAATCCACTGTCTCCATTATTTGGCTCACC
The DNA here is from genome assembly GCA_036250405.1 of Solanum raphanifolium. Lineage (NCBI taxonomy): Eukaryota > Viridiplantae > Streptophyta > Magnoliopsida > Solanales > Solanaceae > Solanum > Solanum raphanifolium. The sequence goes on along the minus strand of JAJOOE010001327.1, from coordinate 27,575 downwards.
ACACCAAGATCAAAGGGAGGAAACTTACTACACGGCCATCACAGTTCAAACATATTCTACATGTCAATCTGGTTTAGAATAAGCCAGACTAAGTTTTGATTCAACCAGACTTTGCTGCCTAAAATCTCAAAAATGATGCTACGGACATACCTGTAATATGCACGCAAGGATAAATCTTCATAAAAAAGATCAGTAGATTTCCGAGTGTATCCTACAGACGCCAAAATTGCATCACCACATATTTCTTGACCAGATAGGTAAGTCGCGATGGTATTGACATATCCTTTAAATGAACTAGGTTGTTTCATATATAGCTCTGATGATGAACCAATTGTTGTGGACTCTGGAGCACAGGAGTACAACCTTGTTTCTGAGGAAGCTTTGCCAATAGTCCTGTAACAGAAAAAAAGGGTTCATCGTGAAAGATATAGCAAATGCTTGAGTCAAATGGAAAAAATTGTTTATTTAATCAAGCCTTTTCTTACATAACCGCAAAGCTACCTTACAGCTCACGTTGAACCAACCATCAAAAAAATTCCAATCCCCCATATATAACCACTTTATGGGAATGTTCTCAGTTTTGGTCATACAAGATTGTTGTCTAGCTTAACTACATAAATTCCAAGATGCATAGAGTATATACCATAGCAGCTTGGAAGAAGGAACCATACAATCTATTAGAAAACTCTAGATAGAAGCATAGTCCGATACAGGGTTTAAAATTTATCAGTTCAACCTTCATGGTTTTTAGACTGAACTCATTGTACTTTTGAAATTATGGGTTCAGATTTAATACTGGTTGAACTGTAAATGATTTTCACATGTATATTTAAACTCTGTCAAAAATACTGGGTTCATTTGGACCCCCAGCACAAAGGCTGCATCTGCCACTGGATAGAAGCTCATTCATATACTTCTTACCATACTGCATTAAAATCAACTTCTGATTGCTATAAATCAAGCAGACTGTATTACAACATTCTACTGGCCAAACAAGGTACTAGTCCAATGCTCTGTGTATACTTTTTCTCACCTTGAAATCAGAACCTTAGAAGCATCCTCAACCCCTAGTTCCTTTGCAATAACATCCAGGTAATAATTGCCAGAAGAGGCATCAAGTATCACAGGTTCCACAGTCTTCTCTGCTGAAGATGGAACACGTATCGCTTCAAATGAAATGCTCTCTGGGAAATTAGGTTCATTCTTTGGTAAAGATTGTATAATCTCAGGAGGGTGTGGAGCTAGCCTCTTCAATGACAGCTTCTCTTCAGAGAACAAGAGGGAATCTTCTAATCTCTTTGCAGCTTCAATAATAAGTGACATCACCAACAAGGGACTTGACTCCATTTCAGATGATATATATTTACATAAGCTATTGATCTTTGCATCAAACGTGGCAATAGCTACCAGAGGAATAAATCCATTGAGGTGACCTTCTCTCGCCAACGCTGCTCTGAAGTGACCACTAAGCGGGTGAATTGCAGGCAGGAACTTTCATCAACAACCGGAAATGAAAAAAATGAACCGTAAAATTAACATCAGTTAGGTAGTTCATTAGCTGCAGAAAAGTTGCATTCATGAACTACATCCTATTAGTCAAACCGTTCACATCATTTAATCCTACTCACACAAATAAGTCAGTAATCCTATTCAATGAAAATGCAACAGAAAAAAATTAATAAACCTTTATGAGCATTAGTTATCTCACAAACTCTAATGTATAACATGTCATTTATCCTTGTTGAAACCATGCTAATAAATCATAGTAGATTATTAGAAACCAGCTGAAGTTTCTATAATTTCATCAGATACTTTCTTATGCTGATAAACATGTATATAAGTCAAAGTTCTCACTCGATCTCCATGGCAAGTCAAACTATGTAATATTTCAGCTGACTCCCCAAAAAAAATTGCATCACCATATTTTACACGAATAGAGTGGCATACCTCAATTGAAAACAAATATGATAGTCGACCAACCAATTCATCCCATGCTTGCTCCACAGTGAGAGTATCTTCTTTAGGCTGGATACCTAGCTGCAGATAAACAACAACCACAAGTGGTCAATGCATTAGCTTGTCATTGACATTTGAAAATCTAAGATTCAAGCTGATACAAAAATCAGAACTTGTCCACTTCATATGTTAAAACTGATCACAAGAGCATGCAGAATTCCAGATAAGCAACAAACATGAGCTAATGATGAACTTCTCATAGACATTTGAATATCTATGTGACAAGCATGAGCTAGTGATGACCTTCTCATAGATATTTGAATATCTATGAGACAAGCTGAGAGAGAAAAATCATCAACTGCTCACTTCATTTGCAGTACTCGTCATAAGTGCATGCTTAGCTTAGATAAACTTTAAGTGAAATGAAGAATTTATGATAAAGAGTTGGTTGAATTCTACAACCAGAATTATCAGAAAAAGAGAAAGTAAAAAGTTGTTTCCTTGAGTTGAACCCAATTTAGCCGAGACCTAATATTTCTTTTTCTTTTGTACTGGGCTATTCTAGAGCCCCAAACAGTGAGGCCATTGTGGTAGTCAACAATAAAGGCAACATTTAAAACTATCTGATCCGAGGAGATACTCCAAGAAACTAATTCTATGGAATGCAAAGGAAATAAGAAAGAGTGTCAATCAACTTCAACTTCAACATCACCACTGTCGACAAAAAAAACGGATTGCATGAAGTAACTAAAAGAACACATTTAATACAGCACACCCTTAATGTCAGACTATGCTCCAAAACACACAGTATTCTAGCACTAGCCATCACATGACATTGACATCACCAAAACACACCTCCTATGGCAAAGTGTCACTCCTGTCTGTCAAATACTCCCTCCGTTTCAAAAAGAGTGGTCTGGTTTGACTTGGCACGGAGTTTAAGAAATTAAATAAGGCTTTTGAATCTTGTGGTCCTAAATTAAAGTTATGTCAAATGTACAAAATTGCCCTTAATCTTGTGGTCTTAAACATGCCACGTGGAAAGCAAAAAGTAAAATGTTACCAAAAAAGGAAAGAGGTCATTCTTTTTTGAAACTGACTAAAAAGGAAAGGAGGTCATTCTTTGTGAAATGAAGGGAGTATTTAAATAGCTCAAGAGCAGAGAGTAAGACAAAACCTGTTGTATAGCCTTCTCAGCAGCAGATTGCTCAGCATCCTTCTTTCTTCTGAAGGCTTCAGAGACTACTGAAAATTCTGGAAGTTGCAGAGAACAGCGAAAGAGGCAAGGACCTCTCTGAGGGATCACTAAACCAGGACATCCATTTTGTACGGCCTCTTGAACTTCCTCAACCTTATAGCATGCTTTAGTACCAAATCTCTGGTGTATGATAGCCTTAGGCGTGAAAGGTAATTTCTTTGGACCACTCGCTGGGCCTTTTCCATTTTCCATAGCTTTTCCAGGAGAATTGAAAACTTATAACAATTCAACTCCTACACTGAAAAAGTGTTTTAGAACTAATTTCCATTGTGCATCATATATAAAGCATATTAACGCCAAGAACACAGTAAAATAGTAAATACCAACAATTCCCTAATTCGATATGAATACTCATTCCATTGACAATAAGCCAGCAACAGGACAAGTAACCAATCTCCATCCACATGTTAATACTTGATTCAACAGTTAATCAGGTTCTAGAGAAATCATAACATGTTTAAACTTTTCGACAACAGCATGTTCAGAGTCCAAAAATAGATTCTTTTTTTAATTCCTCCACACACAACATTATCAGAAACAAAAAAAACATGGAATACATATACCCTTTCTACAACCAAGCAATAACCATAGAATACATATACACACAGTATCAAAACACACTGCATTTATAGCAGGAATCTTATATGATAAACGAAAACTCTGCTTCTAAAGTGCCGTTTACATCTATAACAACACATTAACCAATCATTCTTTCACCACTACAAAACAAAATCAGTTTCTGGGTCCTCACTCAAATGACAAGAATTCAAGAATCGGCAAAACGAACCAACAAACAAAAAGTTATGCTTGTGGGTTGAGTGGTTATCTTTGAAAGATACCCTCAAAAGGAAAAAGGGGCCCCAAGACTTACTTTACAAGATAGGCAAAATAGTAACAGAGAATCAAGAATGGCTGAAAAAAGATTGTACCTTTAAATTAATTGGGGGTAGAGGAAGGGTTACAAAGTGAGAATCAAACACCCATCAACAAGAAACCAAGAAAGATAGTAGCTATTACTGGCAATGATAACAAAAAGTCAAGAAAGGGTGAAGAAGTTAGTACCTAATACTGGCCAGGTAGATACACAAATGTGATTAGTGACATGCATAAATTGTGAATTTTGAAGAAGGGGTAGGGGGTGGGGGTAAAGGGGTACAAATAAAGGAAAGATTGTAGTGGGGAAAGAAAAAGGAAGAAGGAGGTTGAGGGGTTTTGGGAATTTGAAAAGATTATAATAATGGGAGTTATTAGGGGTTTTGGGTTTATGTGATGGACTCATAGACTATGGTGTAAATACAATAGAGAAAAAAGAAGAACAGAAAACAGCATTCCTTTGTTTCTAATTATTTTTTCACTTTTAAATTTACAGACCTATTAAGAAAATAATTATTTGCTTTTGATAGGGAATAAGGAAAAGTCTTGTCTTATTCAAGAGTATCAGGAAGGAGAAGAATAAGCATTACCTCATACGTTTTCGTCTTAAGAGAAACAACCTCTGAATTCGTTCGGGAGACATGGGCCCACGACGCTACACACAAGAATGAATTGTTATGCGATTGGTAAACTCTTTCCTTTCTGCGGGCAGCCTATCAAATCAGATCACGTATTTTGGATTATGTCGTTACATCATGTACATGTATTCGCCTTTCCATTATTTTTTATGTTCCTGCTCGTGGGGGCCAGACAGGGAACCCCTTCCCGCATTGCACGCAGCACGGAAGCCTTCAAGATCCCCGCCCGAATAATAATTTGACATTATGAATTTACCATTTTAGCTCTATTAATTATGAAGTGGATGAATTAAAAATTTAAAATTGTCAAGAAGTTCTACAGTTTTCAAAGTAATTAATTAAGGGTATAATAGATAAATAAAAAATTGTTTTTTCATGATTTGTCAAAATGGACAAGTAATTAGAAAAATTGGTATAATGTTATCGCTATATACCAATTTTAGTTCATTGTATTTGGATTTGTTGAACTCGAGTGAGGGTCATTTGGAAACAACATATCTATTTTCACGAGCTAATGGTAAGGTCTACTACATTGCATCCTCTCTGTATCCGACTTGTGAAATTTCATTGGTATATGTAAATACAAAAGAGAAGAAGAAGAAGAAGAAGAAGAAGCACTTTTATACCAATTTTTGAGATAATGATGGTTAAAGTAATTTGAAGAACCAATGAAGCAATATTAGCTCAAACAATCTTTCTCCTATATCTTTACATTTTGATCAAGACTAATTTTGTATGTGAAATTAATGATAATGCTCCTCAAATATTGAGTAGGTTATTGCGTAATACCACGATAACAATAAATTTCATCCATTAATGTTTTCTTCTTCAATGCTCTTTTAAGAGGGATTTATATAAGTCTAAAAATCATTAAATAGTTATTATTTATATAATTACGGATTAAAAATTAAATGTGCTTAGATCAATAACAAATGGGCCAAAGTTGAGATATAGCAATAATTCAAGGATTAAATATGTTATTTTCTCTAGAAATAAATCTATTACCTAGACAAACACTTGGAGGGGAAAGATGGTTTTGCCGCGTTGGGAAAAAAAATAGTTTTTTACTAAAGAATAATGATGATTTACAATATATCTTTCAATATACAACTTTATTGCTTAATTATAACTAACTAGTAAAATTATCCGCGCCTAGTGTGGAATTTAATATCACGAAATTTATAAAATAATACTTAAAACATATTGGTTATTAAAACTAAAACACTATATTATCTTACATACAAGATTACGTAGTAAGGAACATAAATAATGTATGAAAATGATAACATCTTATCATTTATCCTTAATAAAATAAGCATAAATTAGTGACTGTAAAAATACATGCCAGGATCTGTAACAATAGAATAAAATAAAAAAGGAAAAAACCGAGTCACTGAATGCATAGTGTCCCTTTAAGGTAATTATTGTCCTCTAGTACCCCGAGGTTTAAAGGAATAGATCCTCATGATAGAATAATTCTATTCATCAGTGTATTGATACAAAAATAATAGTGTCAGTGAGCCACTCAACAGAAGCAAAGTACACGAATATTTAATTGTGCAGAAGAAGAAGAAGAAGTTCAGAATTTTCGTAACCCTCTATTTATAGACAACAAATGGTAGTATGAACAAATGTTTATTGTGCCTTATCGGAAAGATCACAACTATTTGGAAAAGTTGAAACCCTTCGAAAATGTATCAACCTTTCATAAAAGTCACAACTTTTCATAAAAGTCACAACTCTTCATTAAAGTCACAACTTGTCATTAAAGTCACAATTTTTTATTAAAGTCACAACTCTTCATTAAAGTCACAACTTTTCATGAAAGGGGAGGGCTAGTTTTGGAAATAAATAAATTAAAAAGGAATCTTGGTTTGTGATGGCGCCACGTAGACATGCCTATGATTCTCTTATATACATATATATATGATATGATATGATATGATATGATACTCCCTCTGTTTCAAAAAGAATGATCTTCTTTCCTTTTTAGTCTGTTTCAAAAAGAATGATCTCTTTCCTTTTTTGGTAACATTTTAATTTTAGCTTTCCACGTTGTATGTTTAAGACCACAAGATTAAAGGGCAATTTAATACATTCTACATAACTTTAATTAAGGACCACAAAATTCAAAAGTCTTCTTTATTTTTTAAAATTTCGTGCCAAGTCAAACTATACCACTCTTTTTGAAACGGAGGGTTAAGACATATTTTCTTTCTTATTTTTTAGTTAACTAAGGTTAAAATGATTAGCTTTAAGTGTACATTCATTATAAATAAATATTTACGCTTGTAGGAACTCGAGTATCAAATAGGGTGTAATGGGGGATGGATGTAGCCTTTTTGCCTAAAGATTCATTTAAATTCACATGATTTTTATACGGATTATAAAAATAAAATCTTCTTAAAATATCAAAAGATAAAATATTAAATCCGAACACATAAGGCAATAAATTTAATGCTACTGATCCCATTAATTTAAATCCTGACCGAGATGATTAAGATTTCTTAATTATTAATCAAATATTTTAAATTTGAGCCCTACATAAAGTTTTGAATTACTTGAAACCTATATAAATATTAGTCATCAAATAAAAATCTTAAAAAAAAGTTAATGCACCAACTTTCCAAGCATTTATGAAAATCTAGGCTGTAGAAGGTTTAAACTCCATCAGTACCATAATATTCCCTTCCTTTCGATCTATCAGAACAGATTAGGCTATTTTTGGATCGATTTGAAAATAGCACGCTTATCTTGCTTTTTGTTCATTTTCGCCATGACCCTTTCCCTCTTCCTCCCTTTATGTAATTAAAGAAAACATATAAGAATAAAATCTGGTTTGGCTCGATGAATTTTCAGCTTATTGACGATGGTTCTTAAGCAACGTATATTCATCGTAATACTCAATTTTTCCTCCTCTGGATTAAAACCAACTTTTCTTTTTCCTAAAATACCTAAATTATTTTTATTTTAACACATGCTTGTGCAATTTAACAACAACAAAAAAATGAATGTCAAGAGTGATGGAAATATAAAATTTGGAGTTGTTGAATGCAATATAATCTCTTGTATCAGAAACTTTACAAGACATAATACAAAAATCTCCAGCTAAGGCTTATCAGTAGAAGCAAACTAAACTATCTAAATGATCTGCAATTCACAGCTTTCTACAAATAAGTTGAAAAATTCTAACTAAAGTTTTGAGCAAATCTTGTTTTGACATCATGCACCATGTTACTGTAAACACAAGCGCGAAAATCCGGCCTCCGGTAAGCCCAACAAGAACAACCAAAAGTAGATCAATACTTGCTGAACTCTGCTCTTTTCTGGCTATACTAGACACCTTAACAATGGTTGCATCAAGCACTTTCTCAGAGCTCTTTTGACAATCAAGTTTATCCTTTTCCTGAGTTTTAACATCACTTTCGCTTATTGGTATCGTCTTCCTTCTGAACTTCTTTGCGATAAATCTCTTGATCTTTGATTTTTGAGATTTCTTTCTCTTGGATTCCAACAAGTCACTTCTCAATTCTTCTTCTATTGAGTCTATTCCTTCACATATCAGATTATCATACCTACTGGACTCAGAGGATCTTAACTCTTCTTGCTGTAATCGCGTCTTAAAAACGCAATCTTTTTCTTCTAACTCAACCATTTTGACTCCAGAGGATCTCCAACCCTGCTGTACCATCGAAAGACTCCTCCTTTGTGCTCCTGCAACAGGCATGATCCATCTATATACGCGTTCACCCGAATACTCAAAGAAGTACAACAAGAAAGTTGACATTGTTATTCCCATTACAAGTTTCTTTGTTCCTAAAACCAAAACCACCACCAGAAAGACCTTCAGAAGTGCTATTAACACCATATTTTTATCAACAGCTTCATCAAGATCAAATCTTTCATCTTTTTCCTGACACCCCTTTAACTCAGACCTCTCAGTTATGCAACATACTGGGGAAGGTGGAGTTGAAAGAGAGCTTAAAGGGGGTTCAGCCACCACTGGAGGAGCCCTCTTTTTCTTGGAAGATTTCATGAACTTTCGATGATTCTTGACAAAAAGATCCACAAGGGAAGAGGGGAAACCAGTCTCCACCATGAAAGGAGATTGAGAATGAATATGGTCCTTCACCAATTGAGATATACTTGTCTTCTTCAACTTCTTCCATGGAAAAGACATGTTTGAAGATAATCCAAATTCAGACTCAATAAAAATTCCCTCTAAATATTTAGTATCTGAGACAAGAAGCAAGAATATAACAAGGGTCAAGACATTATAGTGTTGGACTGTTGAAACATGGCATGATCTTGGACAATAATATAGATGGAAATGAAGATTTATGTCTGGTCACGCGTATCTATTCGAAAATAAAAATTTATTTTGGAAGAAACAGAGAAGGAGAGAGGAGAATTTAAAGAGATGTTTCAATTAGGCATGCTTAACTTCTCAATCAATGGAGGAAGGTGCTGTGAAGCATAAAGTAGAAACACTATAATTAGAGGTCCTACTATGGTGCCAAAACTTTTTCTCTTTTTTTCTTTTCGATGTACCTACAGGCAACACTCTCCACCTCCGTTTCAATTTGATTGACCTATTTTGAATTGACACAGAATTTATAAGAAAATAAAGAACACTTTCGAATTTTGTAGTATCAAACATGTTATATGGAAAGCTGAAATTAAAGAAGGAAAGAGTCGTTTTTTTAAAAACGGACTGAAAATGAAAGTAGGTCAAATAAATTGAAACGAGGGAGGATTAAATATCTTTTGTTTTCACAGCGTGTGTTTGTATTCTTTCTCATGTGGGGGAGGAAAGAGAAGATTAGGTTAGAAGCAACATTATGCCTCATGATACACATGCTTGATATGAAAAAAGATATTCCCACACTCAAATAATTCCATTACATTTGTGATGTGTGTGTAAACAATTAGAATTGATGCACTCCCACTTGAAAATTGTCACACTCCTCCAAGTATACTTTTTTTTATTGTTTAAGACAAAATAGTTCTGTTTCCTTTCTAACAATCCAGTTAATCAAGTTACTACACAGAGAGAAAAAAAAGAGAATTTGTTGTCATGCATCAACATAATTTTTCTAATTGCCAAACTGGTACAAGGTACAAATAAATGGCCAACATACAGCCCAATGATAAACATAAATACAACCTAGATGGACTGATGAGCACAATGTTTCGCAGCACGGTTACGTAACCCTTACACAAGTTGTCACAAGGATGGAATGCCAAGTTCCAATTAAACTGTAGCATGAACATAGTGGCAAAATGAAAAAACTGGAACTGGATTTCAAAGAAAAAATAATAATTCTAACCCTTCTAATAAAAATTGCTTAGTGCTGTGATTCTCCTATCCAAAGGGAATCATCTGTTCTTGGCTGATTTTGAATGTGGTAGCGTTCCAAAGACTTTGTCCCAGAAGGAGGAGGTGATACCAAAACCTTTGTTCTGAATACGAAAATGATGATTCAAGTGATATTTCTGTGAAAGAAGGGCAACAGATCACCAGTTAGGATCATAGAACATGTTAAGAATACTGCATCTTATCAAGATTCATAAATTGAGATGAAAATATCACTTCAACACAACCCCCCCAACCCCAACTCACGATAAACCCCAGGTAGACGCTTCTTTATTACCCTAAAGACAGGATTGAACCACAAACTATAACCTGAAACAACAGTCTCAACTCTCAAGTACCACAAGTGAAAACATAATTTGCGATGGTATAACAAATCTCCTGTTAGTAGTTGAAAAGGTTAAACAAAGAAACCAGCAGGGTGTAAAAAGCATCTTCCCAAACTGACACATTATTACACCTGACAGGAGACATCACAAAAGACTCACTGAAAAAACAACAATGAAGCCATTAGGGAGGTGTTAACAAACATATCCTCTTACCTTAAGATTTTTAGGCACTTCAACTGTTGGTTGCCCGTGATGCAAGTAGTAGTGGGTTACATCATACATAACATAGCCCAATAAACCGCCTCCAAACAAAGCAGGAGCAGTAGTGGGAGTTGCCAGGAGTTTGATCAAGTTCCAGAACTGCAATTACAAAGTACAGTATCAAAAGTTGTGGGAAAAGCAAATAATCATTGTTCTTTAGCACACTCCCAAAATTCAGTATTAGTATAGTCGTGATCAATGTCATTTGGGGAAAGAAAATAATAAGAGCCTATGATTTTCAACTTGCAACATTTTGTATTTGAACTACCAACTTTGACTAGCTGTTGATGTAGGCTAGTATTATATTCCTTTAGTTGCTATGGCCATGTAGACTTTTCCAAAATTAAACTAGAATTTGTCAAGTGGATTTTCATGTAATATCTGATGTATACCCTCCAAGTGCTTAATTCTTTTTAGTGTTTTTCCTCAATTATTAGGCAGATAAAATGGCCTTGCCAATACGTTGATTGACCTCTGAAAACCATATGTAGCAACAATCCAGGAATGGAGAGAGTAATTATCTTTTATTTCACGAAAAGCGGTTTTAACCATTTGAAACTGGGATCTTCTAGATTTCTGTGAAATTACAAAAAAAAAAAAGGTTCTCAGGTTAAAATATAAAATGATGCTAAGATATTAAATCCAACATACTGGTACAAGGAGAATAGCCGTTGCAGCAGGAGGAAAAACCAGCCGTAGACCATCCATGGGATGCTTATGATGACAGCCATGAAGAAGATAATGAATAGTGTTTCCCCTGTAACAAAAGATGAGTTTAAGCACACAGGAATAAAGAACCTGAAGCAGAGGGCTACAAGAACATTCCCTTCTCAGGTTACTAAAAAAGAACAGAGAGAGCACTAACCAATAGCTCCTTGTATTGATGTGGAAAAGAAAACGATGAAGAGTGTATTCCATCAGTGTCCAGATGAAAATGCCAAAAACCACCATCAGTGCCACCTCTGGAACAGTACGACCCATATGGATAGATACGGAGATGCTATAGCACACAACTGGAAGCCATATGGTAGGAATTGCCCACCAAACTGTGCGAGTCAGAAACTGTTTCACAAATTAAAGGTATCAATACCTTATGTACATAGTGAGATGATGTGAAAATGAATTATTTCACGTGGGGTGGGGTATTTGTATGGTACGCACTCTAGCAAGTTTTATATCAATCTTGTCTTACATAGACACGTATGGAAAATGAAAGTTCAAGCTAAAAGAAAAATGAATAATTCTAACAGTAACTATACCTCCCAAAAATCGCTTTCAAAAAATCGAGGACCTTCCTTGCTGACAATGGGCTGGTGAACCCACTCTTGATAAGCTTCTCCAAGGTGGCCAACCTGAGAGCACATTTGAGGAGTCAAAAAATACAAGTAGTAATAAGACGGTTTATTTACTAATTTCAGTCAGAATAGAGAGATTTGGGCTAAGGAACCTGTTAGACATGACAAAGAAGACTTTGCAAAAACTTTATCGAACAAAACAAGAAGAGGAAGAAGAAAAAGTGCTTGCAACAGTAAAACCATATATAATTTCCCATCTGAAAGATGATGAGAAGGAAATACATCACCACATATTATTCTTTTCTGCCATTGTTTTTTTTTAATTTTCTGTGTACTTTGACAAGTAGATCAAAGAAATGCATTATGGAACAAAACGAAATGATAAGGCAAATGTATCTGCTAGTACGTACTGGAATAATCTTAATTACATAATGAAAAACCCTGATGATTGGCAGCAAAGAAGATCAAGGGAGAGAAGGTAAACCTTACAGACACATGTGCAGATCTAAATAAAAGATTCATCATCCATCCCAAAAAGAAAAACAAAGTTTGGAGTATGACGGTCAAATGGTCTACTTTGCGGCAGACATTTTGACACTGCTTCATTTTTTATTTTTTTTATGACAAGGGAAACCCACAGCCGCTACCCTTTGGGTGCGCACAAGGTAAAACTCCCGCTCCTATGCAATAGCTTGCAAACCACATAAGAGAGGTAACCCGCACTAGGCAAGCCCGGTGAGGCGAGCTAGACCCAGAAGGCAGACCCCTTGCTTTCGCTGGCAAGGGGTTTCGAACTTGAGACCTCCGACATGGAAGTTCCAAGCTCAAACCACTGGGCCACCCCGAAGGGTCTGCTTCATTAATTTTATTAACTTCTTAGAAACTACATATAAGAATACCCTCCATCACATTTTATAGTGAATGCACTTCCTTAACTGTATACAGAGTTTAGGATGTCAATTTCGCCCGTGTACTATATTAATGAGAGTGGAGGAAAATAGTGAGGTAATGACCAAAAAGTGAGTTTCATAGAGAAAGCATCATATGAGAGTTGAAAAGCTAAATAGTTAATGAGTTTGAAATTCTTGCAACTTTAAGAATAATATAGAGAATAATATTTAGCAGTAGAACTCCATCAAATATTTTGAAATGCCCCAAATGGTAAGAGTGTCATGTAATTGGAGCAAATAGAATACTACACAACAACTACTACTACTACACCTTAATCCTAAGCTAGTTGGGGACATGGAGTATGGTATATGAATCCTTACTAGAAGTTTCTATATTTTGTAGTGGCATATATATTTGAAATTGGATTAAGAGACTTCTAGAAAGCATAAGACCAAGAGTAAACATATTAATGTGGCGAAATATAGTCCCAACTCCCAACTATTAGGTGGACTAAAAATATTTTTAAAAATTATTTAATAAATTTGAGAAGAAATGTAGTTAAAAAACCATTGACTTCCCAAGTTACGTATCAAATAAAATAGGACGGAAGAAAATAAATATAAGATGTAGATTGTAGAGTTTTACCTGGTATACAAGTGGCTTATCTAAATCCACAGTGAAGCCTTGTGCAACCATCGTGGACAGCAGCTAATTGCTAGATATAGCAAAGGAAACAGAAAGTAGTTAGAAGGCTGCTAAGATATGGTTCTACATGAAATATTCGATAAGAAGTTCAAGAGCACCTATTGAGATGAGAACAGTTCCAATAAAGAAAATAGAAGAGAGATCATACAGCCACCCACAAGGTGCTATTTGATGATTTTATCTTTAAAAAATGTACTCGTTAATATTCCCATCAGTCTTTTGTAACTTTTGGTTTTGGTACCTTCTTGGTACTTAGTCAATAAACCTTTACCTTATCATAAAAAAATTTACTAGTTAATACGTCTTGGCGCTTGGTGAGTTATTCCATCTCTTTGGGCACTTAAACTAATTAAGTAGCTCCACGATTGAGTCCAGACAAGATTTCATGTTATATTTACTTCAGGGTGCTCTTGGAGAACTACTAACTCAACCAAAAATAGCTAGGCCTACATCATTGCAACTATTATCCAGGAAAATTTTGGTAAACTGTGCAATGCATATTTCCTTTTTTATATGAGACAAGTGTATTTGATCAAGCAAACATCAAACAACTTATATATGATATCAAATGAAATTGTAAAAATCAAGAAAAAAGAAGCGATAAGTCCATATATTATTGTTTAGCATTTGACCTATTCCCAAAGTATCTACCTCCTAAACTTAAAGGTCAAATTTAGACAAGGAAAGCAGCAAGAGTAAGAGTGGAGATTTATTATGTCAAAATATGTGGTCCCCGAAGTAAAATTAAAATGCTCCGACTAGATTGAAGTTTTACTAACATACGATAGGAAAATTAAAAAAATTTAAAGGGGAAATGAGGAAGTTATTAGTTACTGTGGAATAGACAAACAACGGCAAAATATGGTGCAACTCTGCTTGTTTCATTTCTGTTCTTAACTACTAGTAATATCTTTTAAATGGCTTAGGTGAACTGGTCTTATTTATCAAGTTGCTCTCGTTCAAATGAAACAACGGTAAGAGCTTCAGAGGAACCATAAATTGTAGATAAACAAGACAGAAAGAAAGATTGCAGAAAGTATCAAACCAGCCTAGAATATTTTAAAGAATTCCCTCAATCACACAAGAAATTGATTTTCATAACATTCAGTTTATAGAAGAATGCATCAATTTTTCAGTATATCAGTCTTAGCACATTGGGAGAAAAAGAATACTTGAAAATGATCTCCTTTACAAACATGAGATGAATGTATCAGGAAGCTACATATACTTGCAGAGTACTGCTAATTACATTATTCAGGCAGAGAAAATTCATACATTCTCCAGTCACCTTCAAATTATCATTTTTATGTTCGTTTGACCAAAAAAAAATAAGGATAACAAGAAAGAAAACATAATCGATCAGTTAAATCACACTGTATATTTGATAATGTTAGAACCCCAATTCATAAAATACACTAAAGCAACTTGCTTAAAATCAAATACTTGGATCAGTCATGACATTAATAAGCCTTTAATTCTTCAGGTAAACATCATGAATTACATCAAAACCCTTGTAGATACATAAGGAGCTTCAACAATTCAATTTACAAATCTACAACACCAACAACATACCATTGAAATCCCACAAGTGGGGTTTTGGGAGGGTGCACACCTTACCACTACCTTGGATACAATTTACATGTAAAGATTCAATTTTTTTTTGTTCCACAGTGCACATTCATACCACCAGATATAAAAAAGGCATAAATCTCAAAACCCCAAATACTCTAACAACAGAGATCTATTTCATAAATGGCCAAAACCCAACCATAACAAAGAGAATCAAGAAGATACTTACATAGAAAATGCAGATTCTTTTCTCAATTGAAAGGATCCCTAAGTGGTGTCTCTCTATGTGCAGACCACAAAACACTCTACTGCTGGCTGTATGATGTTGATTGAATATTTTTAGGAGCTGTTTACTTTACCTTTTCTACTCATTTTGCTTCAGTTTATATTGAAAGATATCGACCGCATATTACTTGTCTTGGGGCAATTGGGTAAAAATACGGCAAACACTTGCCAGTCTGGTCACAACTCACCCATCCTGTATGTGCCTCCAATATATTAGTACTAAGCAACTTTGAATTTTTCAATAAATCGCACTAGACAAGTTCGATGTAATATGCTTGACCGAAAGGAACGATATGAGAATCAATTTCTGATCTCTCTTGTAAGATACTACTTATTGTATCAAGTCACCTATTATTTCTCATTATTTTAATTTAAATAATCTCAAGACTAATTTAATAGAATAACTTACAGATTTTTCACTAATTTAAAAGTTAATTACTTAGATACACACAAGTTTATAATATTATGAATCTAATTACTAGATTTTGGTACATTAAGATACGTTTAGATATATGTATCTCATATACATGAGGTCAAAATTAGGGTGTAATTTGTTTTAGATACACGATATCTAAGTGTATGTATTTGGGATATATAGACAAATCTCTCTAGTTTGCCTCCCATTTTGCTTATCACTCTCCTATGTATTAGGTATCCTAGATACATGTGAATCACAATAAATATATAAAGATACATGTATCTAGTCTGATTCGCATGTATCTGAGATACATAGACAAATCTCGCTCGTCTACCTTCTGTTTTCGTTCGTCTCTCTTCCTATTTCAGTGTATCTGGTAGCAAACATATGAATCTAAGAGCATGTTTGGCATTGTTGTTGGGAGTCCAGAAGCACTTATTTTGATGGGAAAAAAATTGTTTTTTTGAAAAATTAGGTGTTTGGCAAACCAGTAAAACTGTTTTTTCTTTGTTGGGAAGAAGCTAAAAAATTTTGCTTATTAAAAAAAGCAGAAGCAAAAAATTATTTATTTCAAGACTAAACTATTTCTTCTATATATACATATTTACCAATATATCTCTAATTATTTAATTAACACATCTCATAAGTTTGATTAAGTTTTATTTAAGAATTTTCTATTTTATTTTATGTTTATGTATTATTATTTTATTTATTATATTATGTATTGTATTGCACAAATAGAAAAAAGATAACTCCGGGAGAATTAAATATTCATTTTTTTAAATATATACAATTCATATTTTGTATACAATGATTAAAAAAATAATGAATTACATTGTAATGTTCTAAACAATACGATGTATCATACATGCTGGTCTTTTTTAAAAAGAATTAAAATGATAGAGTTATAATAATATGTAAAAAGTGTCGGATAGATTGTATTTGAACCTTGTGGTTCTTATAAGAAAAATAAAATTGTCTTAATAAAAAATAAATTGGAAAATAGTCTTAGCGGATGGTGATTATAATATGTGTCGTTTTATAGAAAATTAGAAAATGATTTTAAGTATAGTCTAAAAAATTATACACCTAGTTGTTTTGGTCCTTTGATAATCAACAAAAAATGTTCTTCTTTTAGTACACTTAGACCATAAGAAAAGGGGTTCAACGAGAAACACATCTATCTTTGGAACTTGAATTGCTAACTAATCTAATATCCTATCAAAGAAGATGAACTTGTGGGTAATATACTGTATGTAAAACTGGCAGGCTTCGAAAGTGCACAATTCTGCCCCCTTCACCCATGTTG
Source organism: Solanum raphanifolium (assembly GCA_036250405.1). Classification (NCBI taxonomy): domain Eukaryota; kingdom Viridiplantae; phylum Streptophyta; class Magnoliopsida; order Solanales; family Solanaceae; genus Solanum; species Solanum raphanifolium. The sequence goes on along the minus strand of JAJOOE010001327.1, from coordinate 10,414 downwards.
AGTCACAGGCAATGCCTCAAAAGTTCTTTTTTCTTTTCATAGTAAGATATATAGTTCAAATAAGTTATATATATATATATATATATATATATATATATTTGTCTATTGTTAGAAATCAATATGATATTTTGTATGTTGTATTGTCACGCTCCGAAATTATACTCTAGACATAACATTTTATAGAAAACCAATGTTTGTTCTAACTAACTCGGAAGTGGTCTTCCCATATACACTAGTTGCTGATGATATGCGGGTATACCGTTGATCAATATGATTTTACTATGAATAAATTATATCGAGTCGATAGAATGGGCTCGGATAACTAGGGTTTTGCCTCTAAAAAACAATTGAACGAAGAATTGAATCCGAGTTGGGTCATTTCTCATTCTTTTTTTGATATGGGATAAAATATCTTGATGAGATGAAACATTATCAAGCTTACGTTGGTTTATGGTGGAGTTGCGGAAGTTGTAGCCGATGGTGTGATGACGATTGTAGATGGCATCGATAATTAAAGTGAAGTGAAAAAAGGGTTAATGATAAGCTAAAATTTCTAGGTTGTAATGAAAAGAACAGGGGTTTTGTTAAAAACTTAGAGAAAAGATTCAAAATTATAGGACTAAAAAGTAAAAAGAGAGAATGATCATTAATGTATGGGCTTTGGTCTTTCTTTTTTTTTCCAAGTAAATTGTAAATATTACATTTTTTCAGCAAAATTAAAGCTCATTCCATTCCCAACTTCGAAAAGTCTGATGATCTGACCCACTTACACAAACTATATCAGCTAAAATACTCTCATTTCTCACATCCATCCTCTTGTCCAATTACAATGTAACAACCCTATCAACCCTTAACAAGACCCGTTGGTTCTTGTCCAAATCGGTGGATTAACAACAGTGGTGCCACTCTCATCACCTCCACATCGTCTTTTCTTCATTTTCAAAACTATAAAATACCATTGTTTTTTGGTTAAATATCGAAGCTTGAAGCTCTTTTATTGACTTAGAAATTATGTACAAAATTGGCCCGATGAGCCCAAAGAGAAAACAAAAAAACAACTGGCCCAGTCCAAAAAGTGAAACGGCCATCCTTTCTTAAATATCTCCGTAGAAGCTAGGGTTTTAAAATTGAGCTACTTATTTTCCTCTCCAGTGTCGCCGTTGGGTGCTGTTACCAACTCCACCTTTCTCCTTCTTATGCGATGGATCATCAACGTCTTCCTCTTCTTTATACCGTCATTCATCTTTCTAAGCTTGCAGAGATGGACCTCTACTATCTTTTGCACTTTTCCCCTTTTCCTTATTTCTTCTAACCTCTTTTCCTCCATTGCAGAGATTTGCTGCGGTGGATGAAATGGTTACCAATGTGGTTTTGATAGGGCGGCATAAGGCCATCACCTCTACTGTAGCTCCGAATATAAAAGGAAAAGGTCATAAAAATCATCGGATTCAAGCTTTGTCCATGGGATTTTCACTATTAATGATCTAAAAGACATCCTCCATCTCTCTTTCAGTTTGAAAAGGTAACCACGTCTCCCTTGTTTATTTCTCTTCACCATTAATCTCTATCACTTTCCTTTTGTGCGATCAATCTTTTCACTGATATGAAATTTTAAATTTTGAATTCACTACACTTTTTGAAGAAGTTGTTATGCCCAAAACATACTATATATAAGGAGTCCTTGTTCACCCCTTTAAATGTCTATAGTTGCAAACTTTTATTATTAGATCTATAATTATGAAATCATTTTAGTTGACGCGTTTTGTTTTTGAATTTTTTTATGATAAAGTACTTTATTTCATAATTTTTGTACCTTTGAAGTATTTATCATTTTTAGAATAGAATAAATGACGTAGTCTTGCCTTCTTCTTCCTTTATGGATGGAGAGAGGCCCCTTTAGCTTCAGGGGAAATTTCTATGTCTTTCTTTCATCCTCTCTGTCTATGGCCTATGCCAATTGAATCTCGAGAGTGGATGGTTGATCACCGCCTCCTTACACTGTTATGAAATAACCATCATTAATTGCAACAACTTGATAATAACATCAATTATTCAAGTCACGAGATAAAATTTTGTAGTCATAATGCATAATAGTGACTATAAACATAATATCACACATTTTTGCTTTCATAATTGATAAGATTGAACTTTAACACTTGACATTGTTCTATATGTACTGCTCGTTCACATAATGTAACAAATACAAAGAGAATATTGAAAATGTATAGCAAGGATTAGGCTACAAAAAGGTAATGTCGATTACTAATACTTATTCTAGATCAACGAAAGGTACTTGAAGCAAGTAAAGAAAGAATTTTCAATTGCTATTTGGAATATCGTAATCTTAGAAGAATTTCATAACTGATTTCTCTCTATAAAATATAGTAAATCGATTGTATTATATCTTTAAAGATAGTAGGATATATAATCGATTCTAACTGATTTAGATACCTCTTATATCTTTATTCCTTTCTTGGTCATCAAGACTATCATGTATATATGTATGCATAACTTTTATTAATAAGATCAACAAGCATTAGCTTTCACTGCAACTGCTTTATGGTATTGGAGCTAACGCCAAAAAGGCGCTCTTAATCCTGCACTTTTTTTCTCCTCAAACAGTCTCATGGCGTTAGCTCCGATACCATAAAACAGTTGCATTGAAAGCTAATGCTTGTTGATCTTATTGATAAAAGTTGTGCATACATATATACATGATAGTCTTGATAGTCAAGAAAGGAATAAAGATATAAAGTATCTAAATCAGTCAGAATCAATTATATATTCTACTATCTTTAAAAATATAATACAATCAATTTACTATATTTGATAGAGAGAAATCCGTTGATATTCTTCTAAGATATAAAAAGCAAACAACTTAAAATAATTTCAAGCCAAACAAGAAAGGTGCAAGTATACAAATAATAGGAAATTAAAGAAAGGATTGAACATATGAAGAAAGAACTCAAAAAAGCTAATAAATGTTTTTATTTGATTCAACAATTTATAATTAAATAGGATTATTGCAATAGAAAGTTGTAATAAATTCTTTCTGTTTTTGAGCTCTTTGGGATTCAATTATTCGTTTGATCATTTCCCAAAGGCAAAATCTTAGTTATCCGAGCCTATTCTATTGACTTAGTAGAAGTCATTCAGAATAAAATAAAGTTGATCACTAATATATACACAAATCATCAACGGCTAATATACATGGAAAGGCAGTTCCTAGTCGGTAGGAATAAACTGCCTTTTGGATTGGGCTCCCTCTCTAGAAGGTGGTTTGTTTCTTTAGAGTGCATGTATTTGTTTGTTCAATGATAATATTCATAATTAATTGAAAAAAAAAGACCAAAACCCACACATTAATTATCTTTGACCATTTTCACTTTTTAGTTCTATAAATTAGATCTTTTCTCTTAAAAAACTTTAATGATATCTTCGTTATTTTTTTTTATTACAATTCAAATATTTTGGCTTACAATAAAAAAAATCCACTTCACTTTAACATGATCAGTTTCTAACAATCGCCACACCACCGACTACAACCTCTACAACTATAGCTGCAGAGGTTGTAGCTAGTGGTGCGACAACGGTTACAATCTTGCAAATGACAATTGGCATCGATTATGTCGAAGTCAAAAAAGGTTTTATGACAAGTCAAAATTTCTCCGTCGTCATAAAAATGACAAGATAGTTTCATTAAAACTTAAGAGAGAAAGTCTATTTATAAAACTAAAATGTGAGAATGGTCAAAGACAATTAATATATAGACTTCGGTTCCTCTTTTTTCTCAATAAATAGTAAATATTGTCATATTTTTCAGCAAAATTGCAGCTCATTCTATTCCCAACCCCGAAAAGTCTTGATGACCCAATCCAATTACACAAATTAAATCAGCCTAAAATACCCCTCACATTCATCCTCTTATCCAAATTCAAATACCACATCACTTTTTCCCTTAAATTTTGGATGGTTAATTTTTCTTAATTCCGTATGTGTTTAACTATCATGAATAATGAGTTATTTTGTGATTATACGCTACTATTTGAAAAACATGTTTATATTTGTTTGATAGTTATATTAAATGAAGATTCCAAAGAAAAATATTGTTAAATCTGGACATATATTTGTATTATTTTTAAGTTATCATCTAAAATTAGTTAATCTTCTTATGTCTTTAGGATAGCTTTCCGTATTTTTTTAAATCACTACTATTCTAGGTGATTTTAGCTAGCGTTAGATCATAGATTCTTAGATATTTTTGAGTGAAATTTATCTATGTGTTTGATCATAAATTTTAGGGAAAATATCTGTGAAGAAATATGATTTTTACTCATAAATTTTTAAAACTATTTAAAATACCATAAATTTTTATTATCATTTTATAATGAATATGTTTTGTGAAAAGTCATGACAGTGAACACAATTAATATAAATACGAAAAAATAGGAAGAAAATAAATGAAAAATATCATTGATTTGTATATGAAAAACAACTATTACTACTTGTAGTTGAAAGTAACTTTAAAGAGAAAGCTAGAATAAAAACTATATAAATTTTGTACTACGAATTAGGATTGAAATTTAGTCCAAAACTATAAATGGTGTTTTTATAAATATAAAACATTTGGTAATTTTTAAAAGTTCTCAAATAATAGAACTTGGCTCAAATACTAGTTTTTCCTAGTATTTGAGGATTTGAATTGTTTGCTAGAAAATTTGTCAAATAACGATAAGTTGTATGGCCAAACAATGTTTGACAAGTTTTTTCTCAAATATTTTTGGAAATATCTATGCCAAACGCTGCCTAAGTATAATAATGTGTTTTTCCCCAGAAAAGTCTGTAGGACAATTCCTACTTGCATTTAGGCTTATTTTGAATATTTCTTTGTTTTCTTTCCTAAATGTAAGTCATCCTTATACTAATCTTTATTTTATTTGCATGAATTCGATGAGTTCAATGGACTTTCTTCCTGCACTCTTGTTGGGCTGGATAGATGCGAATTCAGAATTTGAAGACGATGAATGCACTACCAACAACTAATACACGTTAATTAAAATATATCATCCAATATTAATTTGTAAAATATCTTTATACAACGTAAAAATATAAAACGAATGTAATAACGTATAAACTATCATTTTGCTTCAGTTTGTATTGAAAGATATCGGCCGCATATTACTTGTCTTGGGGCAATTGGGTAAAAACACGGCAAAACACTTACTAGCAACTTTGGATTTATTATCAAGTCACTTATTATTTTTTATAATTTTAATTTAAATGAGGAAATAAATAATTTCAAGACTAATCTAATTGGATAATTTACAGAAATTTTGCTAGTTTACAGGTTAATTATTTAAATACACATTAATTTACAATATTACGAATCTTACTAGATTTTGATACATTAAGATACGTTCAAATGCACGTATCTCGGGATACACAAAATTATGCGTAATTTGTTCTAGATATACTGTATCCAAGTGGATTTGCATATATATGGGATACATAGACAACTATCCCTCATCTCCCTCCTATCTTGCTCGCCACTCTCCTATTATTTGATATCCCAGATACATGCGAATCACACCAAATACATACATATACATGTATCCAGTGTGTATCTAATGTGATTCATATGTATCTGAGATACATAGACAAATCTCGCTCGCTTCCCTTTGTTCTCACTCGCCTTTCTCCCTTTTACAGTGTATCCGATAGCAAAAAATATAAATCTTGGTGTGTCTAACTTAAAATTAGGTATGACATTACTAATTAGTGATATAAAATATAATTATTTCAAAATATAGGAAAAACTAAATATATTAGAAATATTTGTGTAATTAGATAATATCTCCGATTTAACACCTCTAACCAAATACAAGAAAAAATAATTTACATTTTATCCATTATTATCTCTTATTTTCCATATGCCAAACGATCCCACAAGTCTTTTTCTTTTGGAAAAAGTAGCTTCATAACAAATCAGGGAGAATAGAATATTTATTAGCTGATATTCATTTTTTTAAAATACACCTCAACAATTATGTACGTGTATATTTTAAATATATACAATTTAAATTTTGTATACAATAATGAAAATAATTGAATCACATCGTAATGTTGTAAATAATACGATGTACCATATCTGCTGGTCTTTTGTAAAAATAATTACAATGATAGAGTGATAATAATTTGTAAAAATTGTCAGATAGATTGCATTTGAACCTTATGGTTCTTATAAGAAAATAAATTTGTTTGAATAAAAAATAAATTGGGAAGATAGTTTTAGCATATGGTGATTAATTATAATATGTGTTGTTATATAGAAAAAATGCCGATATGATGTTTTGCTCTTGCCAATCTTTGAAAGTTACCTTTAAAATACTTTGTACCACAAGTCATGATAGCTTGGCGATAGCTCGAATAATTACCCAATGATTCTCAAATCAAGATCTCTATAGCCTGAGATAAGCAACTCTTGATGAATTGGAGACAGATGACTCCACGTACTTGTAAAGACTTCAGATGCAATACTAATATTGTTTGGATCCCTAATTTGAATCCTATGTTACTATATATTGTATGTTGTATTGTCACGCTCTGAGATTTTACTCTAAACATAACATCTTATAGAATATCAATGTTTGTACCAATCAATTCGGGAGTGGTCTTCCATATACCCTAGTTGTTAATGATATGGGGTAGACCAGTGATCAATATGATTTTACTATGAATAAATTCTACCGAGTCGATAGAATGGGCTCGGATAACTAGGGCTTTGTCGTTGAAAAACGATTGAACGAAGAACTGAATTCGAGTTGGGTCATTTCGCTTTCTTTTTTTGATATGGGATAAAAATCTTGATAAGATGAAACTTTATCAAACTTATGTTGGTTTATGATGGAGTTGCGGAGGTTGTAGTTGATGGTGTGATGGCGGTTGTAGATGGCACCAATAATTTAAAGTGAAGTGAAAAAAGGGTTTTATAATAAGCTAAAATTTCTAGGTTGTAATGAAAAGAACAAGGACTTTGTTAAAAACTTAAGAGAAAAGATTCAAATTATAGGACTAAAAATAGAGAATGGTTATTAATGTATGGGCTTTGGTCTTCTTCTTTTTTCCCAATAGATTGTAAATATTATCAGTTTTAGCAAAATTGAAAGTCATTCTATTCCCAACTCCGAGAAGTCTAAATGATCTAGCCCACTTACACGAACTTCATCAGCCTTAAACACTCTTATTTCACACATTCATCCTCTTGTCCAAATACAACGTAACAACCCTAACTAAATCAGTCTTAAGGAGATCTGTCGGTTCTTGTCCAAATCAGTCGATTAACGGCGGTGGTGCCACTCTCATCACCTCCGCATAGTCTTTTCCTCATTTTCAAAGCCGTAAAAGGCCATTTTTTGTTAAATATCTGAGCTTGAAGCTCTTTCATTGACTTAATAATTCCGTACAAAATTGGCCCAACGAGCCCAAAAAGAAAACAAAAAAATATCTGGCCCAATCCAAAAATTGAACCGACCATCGATCCCTTCTTAAATATCACCCTAGCAGCTAGGGTTTTCAAATTGAGCTCTCTTTTTTCCTCTCCAATGTCGCCGATGGGTGCTTTCACCAACTCCATCTTCCTCCTTCTTATGCGAAAGGATCATTAACATCTTCCTCCTCTTTATACCACAATTCATCTTTCTTAGCTCGCAAAAGGTGGACCTCCACTATCTTTTGCACTTTTCCCCTTTTCCCCTTTTCCTTATTTCTTCTGACCTCTTTTTCCTCTTTTGCAGATATTTGCTCCAGTGGATGAAATGGTTATCAACGTGGTTTTGATAGAGCGGCAAAAGGTCATCTCCTCTACTGTAGCTTCGAATAGAAAAAGGAAAAGCTCGTAAAAATCACCGGATTCAAGCTTTGTCCATGTGATTTTCAATACTAATGGCCTCCAAAACATCCTCCATTTCTCTTTCAATCTGAAAAGGTAACCCTATCCCTCTTCTTTAATTCTTTTCGCCATTAATTTCTATCATTTTACTTTGGTGAATTAATCTTTTAATTGGTCTGAAATTTCAAATTTTGAATTCACTAAACTTTTTGAAGAAGTTGTTATGCCCAAAACATATCTTATAAAAGGGGTCCTTGTTCAACCCTTTAAATGTCTATGGTTGCAAATTTTCATTAATAGATCTACAATCATGAGATCATTTTAGTTGACACGTTTTGTTTATGAATTTTCTCTTTGATGACAAAATATTTTTATTTCATAATTTTTGTACTTTTGAAGTATTTGTCATTTTAAAAAAAGAACACCACTACAAAATAACCATCATTAATTGCAACAGCTAATTGATAATAGTGTCGATTATTCAAGTCATGAAATGAAATTTTATAGTCATAATGCATAAATAGTGACTATAAACATTATATCACAATTTTTTACTTTCATAATTGATAAGATTGAACTTTAATACTTAACATTGTTCCATATTACTGCTCGTTCACATAATGTAACAAATACAAAGAGTATTAAAAATATAGCAAGGTTTAGGTTATAAAAATGTGATGTTGATTACTGGTACTTATTCTTGATCAATGAAAGGCCCTTGAAGCAAGTAAAGAAAGAATTTAGAATTGCTATTTGGAGTACCATGATCTATACACATAAAAAGCAAACAACTTCAAAAAAATTCAAGCCAAAAATGTAAACAAGAAAGATGCAAGTATACAAATACAAAAGGAGATTAAAGAAAGGATTGAACATATGAAGAACTCAAAAAAGCTAATAAATATTTTTATTTGATTCAACAATTTTATAATTAAATAGGATTACTGGTAATAGGAAGTTGTAATAAATTCTTTCTATTTTGGAGGTCATTGGGATTGGGCTTCCTTTCTGGAAAGTAGTATCTCACTATGTGTATTTGTTTGTTCAATGATAATATTCTTAACTTATTGAAAAAAAGAAGAAGAAAGAAATCCAAAGCTCATACATTAATAATCATTTTGACAATTATCTCTTTTAAATCATATAAATTAAATCTTCTCTCTTATGTCTTAACCCTCGCCCTTTTTTATTACTACATGAAAAAATTGCCTTATCATAAAATTCTTTTTTCACTTTATTTCACTTTGACACGACTTATACCATCTACAACTGTCGCAACACCACTAGCTACATCCCCCACAACTCTACCATCAACCAATGCAGATGATGATGTGGTGCGGCGATAATTTCAGATGACATTGATCATGTCGAAGTGAAGTGAAAAAGGGTTTTATAATAAGTCAAAATTTCTAGATTGTAATGAAAATAACAAGGTTTCATTAAAACTTAAAAGAGAAAATTCAATTTATAGATCTAAAAATGGGTGAATGGTCAAGATTGTTATTAATGTATGGCTTTGGTCCTTTTTCCCCAGTAAATTGTAAATATTGTCATTTTTTCTAGAAAAATTACAGTCCAATATAACGATTATTTTAATTTACTAAATTTCTAGAAGAAGTTGTTATGTCCAAAATATACCTTATAAAAAGGGTTCTTGTTCACCTTTTTAAATGTCTATGGTTGCAAATTTTCATCGATGGGATCAATCGAACACATTGAATCAGGGTAACAGATCAACACTAGGGATTCATTTAAAACTGCAAGCCCATAACGTGGCCTCTTGAGATCAGTACAAACGCTCGGCATTTCTATTTTGTATGGGACACATGATCCCGAGTTTGGCTCTTTTTCGCGTTATGGTGACCCTTATTCATCATCTTCGTTTCCATCTCAGCGTTTTGAGAGGTATGGATCTTCAACTATCAAGTCAATACAGGAAAGATCAGATGCCACGCTGAGAGTATTATTTGTGGGTGAGATTTCTGTCTTATAGCTGTCTCTTAATGTAAGATACCTTCAAATGTTATTGCTACTACAGTGACTGCACATGCTCCTTTGGAATGTTCATTTCCCAGGCAATTAGTTTCATCTTAGTTATTAACTTAAAATTGATTTCAACAAAACATAAGGCCTGTGGGATCTCATTTTAAAATAAAAAAATGTAGAGATAATTTTCCCCCAATTTCTTGTTTAAAGAAAAACCCTTTTCCCCAAATTATAACAGATGACCATGCTATTGGAACAACGTCTGTATATCTATGATGTTTGGATTACACTGCTTATATTGTTGTTATAACAGATAACCATGCACTAAGATTGTGAAAGTTTTTGGTCAATCATAGTTTGATACCTATATTTGAAAACATGGTAAGTTTGATACTTTTGACCGAAGCTTAATTGTCTAAATATGTTTTTACTAAGTACATGGTCTACTGCCAGTACAATGCAAATATCTCTCAAGATCGACTAGCGGAGTCCTGGGCTGATAAACCACAGTCCTCAAACCAGAAGGCTGAAACTTTGAGG